>VDFB02171175.1:0-29998 GCA_007258455.2 Sequoia sempervirens | reverse complement strand
CTTCGCTTTATTCCATACCACTAGCGGCTTGTTGATGATAAGTCTGCCTTGTGTGGTCAACTGGACATTACATTGAGTTTAACTTCGGTTGTGATTTGTATGCTTATATGCGTCGTTGTGATGGTGTATGCATGTTAAGTCATAACTTGAACATCTTTCGCTATTTCCCTTGAAGATTGCACCGATTTTACTGAGGTTGTCCGACGGAGGCTAGGTGAAATCCGGTTGAAGTCTATTGAAATGAACCCCCACATATCTTGCATTTAGAATAGAATATAAGTTTCTTAGGCCCTTTCCCCTTTTACTTTCCGCACTTTCTGATTAGTTTTAGGAAAGAACCACATTGCCCAAATCATACACGTAAGAATTCCCTTTAAAATCGTACATTAGCTGCTAACTGCAAGAAATCTGAACAATTGTGTAAGTCCCCTCGTAAGAACACAGCAATACACATCAACCAAACTGGGTCTATTCGCATTTAAGGAACCTTGGAGTTGAACGCACGAACTTTCTGGCAATCTTAGCGTGCGAAATACTTTGATCAAGAGAGAACGGAGTAGCCCCAAACTATTTTGTTCTTCGGCTGATTGGTGAGGTCACAAAAATCGCATCAACAGGTATTAGAATACTTCATGATATAAACTTAACTCACTTACCTGATTTTCATGCTTTGATCTCCAAGCGTTTGTTGCCTCCACTAGCCAACTTCGTGTTCAAGTTCATGCCTTAGACAAACTTCATCTTTGAGAAATTCATTTCACTACTTGGGGCTCCGATACTCAAATTCGTTCAACTTCGGCTCTGGAAGACTATCTTCACGAAGGATTGAAGCAAATTCACCTAGGCAGTTCCTTTCAAATTCATCGTCTAGAGAATTTCACCTTGAAAACACATTTCCTTCACACTTGCCTTAGAAATTTTCAAGTTTCCCTTAGGAAAACTCATCAACCTGGTGCCCACTTAAAATCTTCATCCCAGAATCCTCGACAAGCTGTGGAAGACCTTGAAATCAACTCCTCATCGATAATCTTCGATACCCAGAAGAAAATTTTCTCCAGAACGCATCGAATCCATGGGTGCCCAACGAACGGGTTCATTTAATTTTCTTGAATTTTGAACCTTAGAAAATATTCTTCATCAAATTTATTCTCGTTCTTTGATCCCCTCTGAGAATTTTGCTCTGACTTGGAAAATTTTTACCAATCCTGTGCAGCTGGCATCATCTGACTTCATCTCTGGCAACTCTGCTCACACTTCAGGAAAATTCCATCACCTCTCCAGACTTAGGCATTTTTCCCAAGGAAGAAAATATTTTGCCTTAGAAAAATTTTAAAGCATCTTGGAAATTTTGCCTTGGAAATTTTGTTTCATTCGCCAGTGGGGAAAATTTTATCAACTTCATTTTAGAAAAAATTTCATTCACAGAGATGCCTGGCACATTTTATTTTCTAGCCACCACTTCGTATTTAACTTCACACTTGAAAAATATTTTTTTTGGAGCTCCAATGCCTTAGAGGAAATTTTATCACCTTGCAACTTCAACGCCTTAGCAATATTTGCCAACAACTTGTATTTCACCACGCCAAGCATATTATTCCTCTCCTCTGGCAATATTTTCTAACACCTATACCACTCATCACCCTTGGCGCCTAGCACTTGATGGAGGAAAATCAAAATTGCGCCCAACATTCTGTTCTCACCCTTCACACGCCTTAGGGAAATATTTTCAACTTTTGACACTTTAGGCGCATAATCACTTGATGAAGAAAAAAAAAAAAACGCCTAGCACACTACCCTCAACACTTTTATCTTACTTGCCACGCCTCACCTCATATTTATTTGACATGGCGCATATTGCATGTCAAGAAGGATATACTTCAAGCGCCACCTCTTGTCTTCACTTGGGCGCATTTGGCATGGTGTGAAGGAATCTTTTTCAACGCCTCAACTTTGTCCTCACATGCCTCATTTAGGCGCATTCAAAGGAGAGAGGAAAAAGTCAACCTTCTTAGCATTTTTGGGCGCATTTCTTATGCATGTAAGATAAACTTGTAACGCCACCTTGTGACCTTTGAGCTCCCCTATTTTTGTCTCCATATGGCATGTTTTGGGCGCATTTTGCACCTCATGAAGGATGAAAATCCTTTGACTTCTTTGACCACCTGCCCACTTGAGCGCATTTCTATGTATGTGCAGGATAAACTTGGGCGCATTTTGATGCATGAGGCGGATGAGAAACTTTTTCAACGACTTTAATCTTCCTTTGACCAGCTTTCAAGAGGATTTTAGAATTTGTCTTTTCTAGGCTAAGTTGGGCGCATTTGAGGGGGTGAGAGGGATGAAATATCATTGACCCCTTTTGACTTGCTTCTTAACTCCTCTTGGGCACGTTTAAACATGCTAGTGGCTGGGTGCATTTGCTAGGTGATGGAGGATGAGAACATACCACGCCTCAGCCAGTGACCTTTCAGCTTCTTATTTTTGTCTTTACATGGCCCATTTTGGGCGCATTTGAGCATGCAAGGAGGATGAACTTTACTTAGAAATTTTCCTTGACTCTTTTATGAGGTGGGCGCATTTAGGCTAGGGAGCAGGATGAAGTTTTAACTTAGAATTTTTTTAGCATGCAAACTCTCAAGGTAGGCGCATTTTGCCTAGGCAGGTGGATGAAGTTCTTGACTTTCCTTGACTTTTTGCAACTTGGGCGCATTTTGCCCTCTGAGAAGGACGATCTTCATACTTAGAATTTTTGTGCTTGGCATATACTTGAAGGCGCATTTGGGCTAGGCAGAAGGATGAAAAGGCGTTGACCTTCTTTGACTTTCCCCAGTTTAGGCGCATTTTGGCCTGTGTGAAGGACGAGCCCAACACTTTAAAGAAATTTCATGACCTCCAGCTGAGATGGGCGCATTTTCAAGGAAGTGAAGGATGAAATCCAGACTTAGCCATTTTTCTCGTCCTTGCCAGCTTCTCATACCCTGCTATTTATAGTAAACCTTCTCATTTTTGCACTTCTGAAGATTGGATCAACTTGAAATTTTGAACGTAGCATCCTCATAGCTCTATTGTCCTGTCGACACTGCCATTTTTAGCTGACCTGCTATTTTTAGCCTGTTTTTGAAGGTGGTTTACTATAAATAGTAACCTCATGTTTCTGATAGCTCCCATGCTCCGATCGAGTTGAAATTTGAATGAGGCGCTCCTCACCACGTGACCTGTTGGCTGACATTGTATATACAGGCTGATTTACTATTTTTAGCGGTTTCAATTAACTTACTTCTCGTAAATTAAATGCTCCGTTTAACAAAATTTCCGCGGTGGATAGCTGAAGAGCGGCCCGATGTGATGGTTTTACCGGACATGGAATTTTGACTTTTCACGCCTATTTTGGAAACCGGTATTTCGGTAACTGCATGCATCCCAATGAACTTTGTTTGCCTTACGTTTACTGCGACCTTTGCGATCAGCTCATTGATTAAAGGCTAACTGGGTGGTGAGCAGTTACACGCTAAAATAGCAAAGTTCCTTGCGAGGTAGGAATCCCTCGTTTGCATGTCATACCATCAGCGAAACCCTCAGAAAAACCCATCGGGGAATCATCCGACATGCAAAGAAACCGACATGCAAACCTAAAATAGCCTCGAAGTGGTCCCCGAAATCGGCCTCCAACCTCGAACCGAAATAGGTGGAACCCACAATCAGAAGCTGGAAACTCTAATCACCCGTGGTGGGTGCCAGTGCCTTGTACAAGACTTTCTCAAAGCATTAAAGGAGTCCTGCGTGTTCTGGATCAGAGTGGAGAATGTAGCAGTATTTTCAAAGTCATCCTGTACAAAGGTCTTAACATCTGCGAAGAAGGGAACCAGCAAACCCCTCAAATTATCAAAATTTATCTCATCTGGACTCGGCCGCCTAGCAAATATGGCCTCGAAGATTAATTGCGAGACTCCATCTATAATGTTGGCCATAGCCAATAATATCTGAATTTGAATCCGCTTTGATGCCGCGCTCCGAAGAAGCCATACTGTGATAGCCGAAGAAGAATACCAAAGGGAAATCATATCGGTCGATTACGCTGAATGACACCTCAAATCAATCGACCAGTACTGATGGCGCATGCCTCAAAGCCTCGGACGGATCAGGTTCCTCCTTTCGGGCTTCTTCTCGTTCTATCTTTAAAATTGATCGGACCTCATGTAATTATCATCGGTGGCTCGTGCCTCTACTTCTCTAACCTGTTCAGCTTCTTCCTCGTGCGGCTCATTCTCCTCAAATTGGTGGTATCGCGACACTATATCATCATCATCGCCATCGTTCATGGCGCTTCTAATACATATGCTGTGGCCGAGGGGTCATTAATAGTCCTTCATCATCGAGGCTGATCCTACTTGAGGTACATTGGCACTCTGGCCAATTGACTCCTCAAGTGGAGGCTGAATATCATCCACCCGTATCTCCGATTGCGATTCACTGCAATCTCTGATCGATAAAGACACCTCCTGTATACTTGGAGAACGTGTCTCCAAAGGTACTGCCACTGTGACTCGTGGAGGCTCTGGCTGAACTATTTCTTTCTTTCTCGACTCTGGACCCCTTGTGATTTGTTTCTTTCTTCCTATGGTGGGCGTCCTGTGATCTCCCATCATGTTGTAAGTCAAGGCAATTGACCTACTCTTCAATCTGTTTACTCGCCTATCAACCCAGGCCCTGGTGAATGTCATAACTGGGATAGAGAGAGTATCTAAATCTGCAACCTCGGGCTCTGACCAATCTATAGGTGGAAGTGGAGTATCTCGAACAGCTGCATAATCCGGATGGACTACATCCATATCCTCGCTAACCTGGTCCGGAACTGGATCAGTATTTTGGCACTGACTATGGGAGTAATAGCGTTGGTTTGCAAAATAATGCGTCTCTTGGGGTTGCTAATAGGAATGTGCAGGCTACCAAGAAGATTGAGCAAGGGTGGGTGGGAGGCAAGCATTTGAAAAAGATTGATAACCCACTACAGTAGGGCTTGGTGAAGCAAAAATGGTGGCACTTCTAGCTTGATACTACTATGGGGAGGAGCAAGGTTGGCATTTTCATGAAATGGGGGAGTGTACATATGATTTCCATAATAGTTACATATTTGATCATAGGGGAATTTTCGCAATGATTTAAAATAAAAGCAGAGGTCTACTCAATCAAAGATATTTTGGGTACATACCAGTAGAGTCTCCCAAAATGAATTTGTGGAGTCGCCAAGTGTTTGTAGAACTACCTCTTCAAGGCTAGAAATGTTGAGGACAACCCCACCTCCTCAAAAAAATGAAGTAAAAGTCATTCGACTTTGATTAGTCCCACCGGATGTGCCAAAAACTGTTGTGCGGTTGGTGGGGAGAACCTTGACCGCTTGAGCCAATAGATTAGAATAGAGTCACCATGGTGTTTTGTAGAGCTACCTCTTCAAGGCAAGGTGCTGAAAGACACACCAAATCCTTCAATAGAATGATTTTAGAGTCCCGCCAGGAATGCCAAAAACTGTTGTGAGGCTAGTGGGGAGAACCTAGACTGCTTGAACCAGTAGATTAAAATAGAGTTACTATGGTGTTTTGTAGAACTGCCCCTTCAAGGTAGATGCTGAAAGACACACCAAATCCTTTAACAAAATGATTTTTGAGTCCCATACAGCATGCCAAAAACTGTTGTGTGGCTAGTGGGGAGAACCTAGAGTGCTTGAACCAGTAGATTAGAATAGAGTCGCCATGGTGTTTTGTAGAGCTTCCTTTTCAAGGAAAGATGCTGAAAGACATGCCAAATCCTTCAACAAAATGAATTAGAGTCCCACCAGGCGTGCCAAAAAATGTTCTCACATAAAACTACACCCTGCTGAACATAAGCTCAATGTTCTAATGATACAATGGAAACAACCTCAAGGTGTGGGACCTTGCAAGTTGAGGTTGAATCTTCAAAGAAGTCCAGCTTCCTCTTCTGATCAAAGTGCAGATGTGTTGGTCCAACCCAACACATGAAATCCTACCATTACCCTACTCTAATAGCTAGCGAAAGAAAAGGGACAAAAAGAATGCATCAAATGGAAATGGGAGGTGATACACCAAGATAGAAAGTTGTTTCTTCCTACTTCAAGACAGCACAAAATGCAAATAAAAGAGGCCAAGAGGGATACACAAATCTTTACTGTGTGAGATTTCAAGGACAACATGAAGGTTAGACTTTGTGAGATGTTGCAGAGGAAAGATATGCACAAAACAACAATCGCAACTTATGGAACACAATCATACATGAATGAAATAGCATAAAAAAACATTTGAATATGGAGGTAAGAAAGTATACACATCATATTACAACCAAGAAGAGGTAAGATAGGCCAATTTCATTAACATAAAGGCATGAAGCCAACATTACAATAGTAGAATGCAGAGATGCAGTGTCTACCACAAAAAATTACTAGAGGAAGAACCCTTAGAAAGAAAACAGAACTTGCCTTTTTAGATGTTGAAATATTCCCTTAACATTTTTCCCAGTTTTACACAATCATTTTCACCCATTAACGTTAGATATAGAAAGATAATCCAATAGGAATGCAACCTTTCACTTTCTGATCACCCAGTTCCCAGTGAGGGCAAGGTGAGAGCATACGGTGCAAGGGGATCGTTAGATGAAAAATGAACTCAAATCAACCCTTCACTTTCTAATCACCCAGATCCCAATATGGGCAAGGTAAGAGCATACGGTAGAAAGGGGATCGTTAGCTGAAACTGGAATTACAAAGTGTTGACGACTCAGCCATCCAACTAGGAAATGAAAGTACTTAGGCGGAAAGTTGACCTCTTCCACTTTTCAGCGGGCTACAATGAAAGTAAATACTGAAATGAAAGCAACTCAACCACTTATTCAGTGGGAGTGGAAATGCAAGTACTGAAATGAAATGTCTAGATGGCTAACCGACCCCTTCCACTTTTCAGCGGATTGTACAGAAAAGTAAATTGCAGAAATATTAAAGGTTGATAGGTACTACTGATTCAATGTTACAATATGAAGTATTATATGCAAGTACAATGATATAAAGATATCCAATGAACACCAAAATGTTAAGGAATAGTCTCCAAACACGTACAAGCTATCCAGCATATGTAACATAGTAAATTAGATGAAAATATCAGGTCTGATATAAAAAATGCAGCAAACTCAAAATCAGACCAGCAAGTATAGATTTCACCTAAATGCTCGTATCTTGCTCCAAACACCTCCAATTGATGTCAAACTAAAGGAAAATGAGGCCTAGGATCAAGGCGACCAAGAACAAACTGAGAATCACCACCAAACAGCTCCTAATTAGTTTGCACACTTCCCAATGCAATTCTGGAAATGGTACGGCCTCCTTGACTAGGGCGACCAGCTCTAGAAAATCTGAAACTCAACAATAAAATCTAAAACTTGGAGGAATGAGGCGCCCAAGGTAGGTGTATTCATAGCTTCGATACCCAAAACCAAACAAAAATCCCTCCGAGAGCTACAACCAAAAACGTGCTTCAGCTAGCACCAAACCAGCAACACCAAAAACTGATAAATCACTCCAAAATCAGAAAACATCAAAGCACTCCATCATCAATAAGCTCAATCTACACTTCTGAGTGAAGAACAGTCACTGAATCAGCTAGGTACTGTCTTGCAAGTATAAAACTGAAGTGACTAGGAGGTATGCGTTCCTCGAAGCAAGGGTCTGAAGAAATTTTAGCAGCACTTCGCTGTATTAGCAAATGGATACCAAAAATGAAGACAATGCCTCTTATTTATAACTTCCTCCAACAATGAATTCGAACTTCTTCTCCCTCCAATTAGGTCACCCAAATGAGGATTCACATTTCATTGTAATTTGCATTTTGACTTCATCTTGACCCCTTCTTGACTTAGGCGTCCAAAGGCATATGAGAAATATAACTTTTAATAAAATGCAATTATTCACAAGGTTAGGCATCCAAAATGACTTAAATATTTAACCTTAGTAAATATTTAACTTAAAACATTATAATTTCCAACTAAGGCATCCATATTTGAAAATCACTTAAGCCAAGACTTGCCAAAACAGGGTCCACGAATGTTGGAGACCAAACTGTCAATACTACCCTGCCATAATTAAACATTGCACTGAACTCCTGAACTACTACTAAGAATAGCACTGCCAAAAATAGCACTTACTAAAAATAGCATACTGCTAAAAATAGTGACTCCAAACTCATTTTAAGCACAAACCAGGCAGTTAAAGTGATCCCCAGCTTCGTACCGGCATCCAACGACATCTGATCGAGTTTGCACATGCTTGAAACTATCAACGGAGATTGAATTGCAACGAGGCATGTTGGAATGAAAAAAATTCCAAGGCATGAAGACTTGGGAGCCCTTTTTGGCTAGGGGTGCCCAACATCTCCAAAGTTAACCATTTTTTTTAAGATTTTCAAATTTTGCTTGGTGTGTTTCTTCTGGAAGCCAATGACCCCTATTTGATCTTCGTTTTCGAGTAGTCGGTGAATAATAGAGTCTGAAAGTCAGTCAATCTGGCAAGCTTGATCATATCTGAGATGAATTATACCCTTTGCTAACCTCCGTTACTGCATCTAACTAATTTTCTAAGAGTCGGAACCAGGCTGATGGAGGAGTTTGAACGTTTTCCGAAAAACGCGGAAAATATTTTAAGGCACTGAAAGCTAGGCGCCCCTCCTTGACAAGGGCACCCAGGTCTTCCAAACTTAGCCAATATTTGATGATTTTCAACTTTTCTGTGATTTTCTTCATTTTGCGTGAAATGCCTCCGTTTCATCTACAATTTCTGCTGACAGATCCTCTAAACTGGATGATGGATTCATTAAAAGCCTGAACATATCTGTGATGATCTAATGCCTCCGTTTCATCTACAATTTCTGCTGGCAGATCCTCTAAACTAGATGATGGATTCATTAAAAGCCTGAACATATCTGTGATGATCTCCTGCTTTTCCCAACCCTAAAAACTGCTTTTGACTGCTTTTGACCAGATTTGAATTGGGCTGACAGGGAAGACTTGCACGTTTTTTGAGAAAATGGCAAAAAAAACTAAGGCATGAGATCCCAAGTGCCATTCCTTGACAAGGGTGCCTGGACTCACCAAAGTTAGATTATTTTTCATGATTTTCATCTTTCATTGATTTCTTCGCTCTTCGCTTCGCTTTTGCCAATTGCATTCACCGTTTCTCGTGCAACAAATGACGGAAGCTGAAAAATGGCTAAGGCATTGCCTGCTAGACACCTTGACTGAACAGGGGCGCTTGGACTTCCTAGTGTTAGAAAAAATTTCACAATTTTCAACTTTTTTGAATTTGCCTTCTCCGTTCTTCATTCTATGTGCATGTTCGTCGTTCGTCGTGTTTGTGCAGCACTTGAGACTTTGAATCTAACACCTACGAGCTGACCTTTCCCCATTGATGACCTCGGAGCTCATGCTTTAACTTCTGAAAAAGCAGAATAGACCCATCAAAGAAATTTTGATCTTTTGATGATTCTGACTGGACCAGCCTGATCGAGAAATATTTTCAACCAATCAAAATCAGTTAGAGCCCTAGAAACAAAGATATAGAAAATCTCTATTTTTAGTTAGAAATTTTGCTAGCATCTATTTGAAAACAAACCCAAAAACCCTAAATAAAGTCTATTTTTAGAAATTTCTATTTTTAGAAATTTCTAAAAATAGAAAATTTCTATTTTTAGAAATTTTGACTTTTGACAACATTTTTTCAAGACTTTAACCACTTTTACAAAATGCCTTAATGAAGCAAAAATTTTAATTTTGAGCATTACATTGAGGAACAACACAAGAAACAAAAGTGGGGGATGGATCTAAAGATTAGACCAATATAGAGGAGTCCTATTCAATAAGAATGATTACCATTCACCTCCCGCTGGCAAAAGCACATAACCAATCAGACCAGTTTGCAATCCAAATGAGAAATTAATTGCAGTATTCTGGCTTATAAGTTGAAAACAAAAAAACTTGGATTATAGCAGAAAAAATCAGATTATATAGGATAATGTCAGACAAACCAGGTAATGTCACAAAAATCTCAGGCAATATGTTAGAAAATCTTAGGAAATGTGTGGTCAAATACTGATCCACAATATTTTCAGAATTGATTTTTTGCGGAGATCTGCTTCTATATTCACAACTAACAAGGCCCTTGAACCTGCAAGATTGATTACTGGGGATATTTATTATTTACAAAATGGAATGATTATTTATTAGAATAAGGGGCTCAGGTGGCAAGACAGAATAATCAAAGCATGCATAGAGAATAAAAAAGATCAAAAAAAATCTACAACTAAAACCTCTTTCCACAAAATAACATAACAATGAGAACCATTATAAAATATTTCTATTGTTATTTCAAGACTAACCCATTCAGCCGAAATCTTTCACAAATATCAATAAGATGAGGAGATGTAAAAAGTCCTGTACGATAGCCACATGCCCGTAAGATGCTTTCAGTGAAAGCACATGTAGAACCCTGGAATCAAATAAATTTCATCAATTAATATTGCAAGATCCAACTTCATATTGCTATTATGTTTGCATACAGAATTCAACAAGCAACCAATGTTTTGTATAGCGTAATTAAGCATGCAAGAAATGCCATACCTTTTGTAAGCATGAAGTACATACAAGATTCTCATTATTGAATATGACTATTGTTAGGGGAAGTAATACTTTCATTCACAATCACCAAAGAAAAGCTGAAATGTTCCATAGAAGAGAGATTCATAAATCCAGAGGCATTGTAGATATTTACATATCATCAAAAATTCAGAGATATTGTAGATATTTACATAACGTCCAATCTCCTTTCCAACTTTCAATTCGCCCTTGTTCCAATTAAAAATACTATATCCAAAAAAAATCATCTAAATGGTAAGAGTGTCTATGTCATCCAAATAAAAATGAATCTTCATAAACCAAAGCATTAGTGTTATAGTGGCAGAAATTGAAAATTAGAAATATAAACAAATTGGGCAACAGCTTAAGTGAGTTGTATAAGATTCTAAAGTATTTAAAATCAGGAAAATGTGTGAGACTGAGGCAGAGGAACAGGTGAGGAAGCTTATGGGTAAACAAATTCCTTGCTGCTGCTGGTTCTGATGGCGCAAGCTCATCTACTGCTGCTGCAAATATTCCCTCCTGGGTGGGTTGCTTCATGGGTTCCTCTTCTACTGTATAAGTCTTAACTTTCTATTACTGTAAGCTTCATTTTGTATCTAGAGATTTATTTTCTACATCTCATATGATTCCTTCTTTGCTTGCATGCCCATTTACATTGTTTTAAGGTCAGCTGTGTAGATGCTTTGATTCCCATTAGAAGGTGGAAGATTTGGTTCCTAGTTTAGTATAACAGAGGTCCAGACATTATTTGAAGGCTTAGACTGACAGCTGCTAGTTGGTTGTTTGTTGTCTTAATATGGTACACAGAAGCAGTAGTTTTGTTGATGTTTGAAAACCCATATTAAGTATTTTCAGTGCTGGTGCTGTTCTCCAATTTGGGTATGGTCCCTGCTGAGTACTGTTGTGACCTTTTTCACACATCGCCCCATTGCAAATGGGGACCCCCCTTTTTTTTTTGCTTTGTCTTGAACTTTTGGCTTGATTTTAGTTTGTTTTGTCGTTGTCTCTCTTCTCTACTGTCTGCCTTTCGAGGGATGTATCCGCCATTGAGTTTAAACTTGAATTTTGGCCAAGTCTGAAAATTAGGGTTTGTACTTTCCTGGTCAGTCCGAGGTCGAATGAAGTGAATAAATTGAAAACAGAGATTAGCATTGCTGTCAGTGTGCTTCCAGCAAGCTCCCACTGAAATTTCATCAGATTCTGAGTACTTACTATTTTTAGTAAGTGTGCAATTACAGGCAATCCTTCGGCATTCTTGGAATTCCGATAGTCACACTACATTTAGAGCACATCAGGCTGCTCGCGTGCGAAATTTGAGCTGAAACGGACAACTTACTATTTTTAGCAGTCCAGCTTCCGAGGCAGATTTCAAGGCTTAAACGAAGAATTTTTCAACGCATGTCTGGATATTCCTTCTGGGTTTTTTGAGACCTTCGCGACATTATAACATGCAAAGCGAGATAACGACTTTCAGAATTCAGTCTTCCGAGGCTATTTTTAGGGTTTGCATGTCAGCGTTTTCTTTGCATGTCGGCATATTCTTTATGGGTTTTTTGAGAGCTTCACAGTGATGTGACACGCAAACGGAGATAACCACCTACTTGAGAATTTACTATTTTTAGCAGATGCATCTCGGCAACCGCCTCCCAGCACTTCAGAATCACAAGCTGATCGCAACGCAATAGAAACAAGGACAAACGGAGGTCATTTGATATGCATGCAAGATGAATTAGGGTTTCCAACTTCGAGACCCAAAAAGAAGGGTAAAAAGTCAGAATTTTTGAAAACCAGTGTAAACCACCGCAATCAGCATCCTTCAAGCTATCTGCTGGTAAAATTTGAAGTCAAACGGAGCACTTACTATTTATAGTAAGTCATTTTGGAAATAGGCTAAAAATAGCAAGTCAGTTGCATGCACCGATGTCAGCAGGCAAGTCACGTGGTGAGGAGCGCCTCATTCGAATTTCAAGTCAAACGGAGCTGTGGAGGTATCAGAAACGAGCAGTTACTATTTATAGCAAATCACCTTTAGAAATGGGCTAAAAATAGCAGTGTCAACAGGCCAACAAGGTTGTGAGGATCCAGCGTTCAAAATTTCAAATCATTCTGAGCTTCAGAGATGCAAGAATTGAAGGACTTACTATAAATAGCAGGGCACAGAGAAGCTGGCGAAAACAAAGAAAAAGTGACTAAGTCTGGAGCTTCGTCTTGCAGCTACCCCAAAATGCGCCCAGCTGCAAGAGCCAAGCATGAAAATTTTCTAAGTATCAAGCAATATCCTCCTCCTATGGTAAAATGCGCCCATCTTGAGAGAAAGTCAAAGAAGTCAAAATGTTTCATCCTTCAGCATAGGCTAAATGCGCCCACCTTGAAAGCAAGATGCTAAAAATTCTCTAAGTTAGAAACTCGTCCTCCACCCTAGTCAAAATGCGCCCATCCTTCTCAAGAGCTGAAATGCACCATGTTTACAAAAGAGGTCAACAAGTCAAAGAGTTTTGTCCTTCATCACATGCAATATGCGCCCATCTTCTAGCAAGCTGAAATGTGCCCAAGGAAAAGTCAAAAGGGTCAACAATTTTCATCCTCCACCATGCCCAAAATGCGCCCAAGAGGAGTTAACAAGAAAGGAGTCAAAGGAGTCAAAGTTTTTCATCCTCCACACATAGCAAAATGCGCCCAAGTAAGGGCATGTAAAGACAAACACCCATGCAAAATTCGAATTCATGCAAAGTAGGAAAAAGACAAAGTATCCATGCAAGGAGAAGGAAGAAGACAAGGCGTTGAAAGCACATAGAGACACAAGTCAAAGTTAGAATTGAAAATGTTCCTCTTCAAGTCAAAATGCGCCCAAGTTAGGGAGGAATTACTAAAATATTCTAAGTAAGAATTTCATTCTTCCACACATCAAAAATGCGCCTAAGAAGGAGAAAGGTAAATGCTAGGCGTTGAAAATGCCAAGGTGTGAGAAAATATTGCGCCAAGGGTGGTGAAGTGAAAACAAAGTGGTAAGGCGTTGGAAGTGGTAAGTGTTAAGAATTTTTTTTTTTTTTTCCAAAGACAAGACGAATATCCTTCACCAAGTTAAATATGCGCCTAAGGTAATGATGATAATTGCTAAGGCATGGGAATTTAAATGTCTTTCAAATATGAAATAAAATGCAAGATGGTAAGTGGAAGATAAAATATGCTAGGCGCCTTCAAAAAAATTTCTAAGTGAGTTGAAACATAAAAAAAAAATTTCTCACCACAGGAGGATGAAATAAAAAATTTCAAGGCGAAATTTTCAAAATGCAAGGTGATTTAAAATTTCTCTAAGGAAAAATATTTTCTTCTTTAGAAAATACACCTAGATCCCAAGGTGGTGAAATTCTTCTTGGAGCACGAGCAAACTTTTCCAGAGATGAAGTCAGGGAATATTGACATTGCAGGATGGATTGATAAATTTTCTCAAGTCAAAGCAACAGGATGTTCACAGAGATGAAGAACGGATTTAAATTTCATGTGGAATTATTTTTCCAAGATTCAAAATTCAAAAAATTAAATGAACCCGTTCATTGTGTACCCATGAATTCGACAAGTTCAGAGAGAAATTTTCTTCTGGGTATTGAAGATTATCGATAAGGAATGGATTTCTATGTCTTCCGCACTTCGCCAAGGCCTTCAGCATGAGGAATTTGATCGGTGCTCGAATTGTGAAATTTTCCTAAGGGAGAATTTAAAATTTTCTAAGGCAAAGTGAATAAAATGTGTTTTCAAGATGAGTTTCTCCAGACGATGAATTTGAAAGGAACTGCCTAGGTGAATTTGCTCAAATTCTTCGTGAAGATAATCTTTTTGAGCCAGAGTTGAGTAAAATCAAAGTCGTCAACTACCCAGCCGATGAAATGAATTATGATACGCCCTTGAGGAAGATGAAATTTGGCTAAGGCATGAGGAATTTGAATGCAAAGTTGGCTGGTGAAAGAGAAACTCTTGGAGATCATAGCGTGAAAATCAAGTAAGTAAGCTGAGTTTTTTTTTATGAAGTGTTCTAATACTCTTCTCCTTGCTTGTTTTGCAGGAGAAACGTTGAGACCAAGCGGTGATGACTTCAGTGATTCAAGATGACATTTCAACCTCGAATGAAGAAAAGTTGCAAGAAAATGGCTAACTGTTGAGACTTAGTGACAAAGAAGAAATGTTTTCAAAACTCAAGATGGAGTAAAGAATGGAAGCTCAAAGAAGAAGTTGAAGAACAACGTCAAGAAGAAGATCGAGAACAGTGTGAACGCGTCTACAAACGGGAATCTTCTAGAAGATGGTGGCCATTAATTGCTCATTTATTGCCCCACTCTCCATTATGGCGGTTTTTAGGGCGAATCTTGTTTAGGGCTGAGGTGGCACGATCTGGGCCATCCAGCCGATTGTAATCTAAGCCGTCCGTTGGACTTGGCCATATATAAAAGGGGGAGTCCCCCTCATTTGTACCTCAGTAGAAATTAGATTAGAAGTAGAAGTTGAATCAAAGTAGAATTAGAGTAGAGGGACAACTTAGAAGTAGCTTAGTGTAGATTGATAGTGTAGTTTGAAGAAGAGGGAAAGTTTTTCCTTTGAAAACTTTGTAAAAAATTGTTGTGAACACTCTCTCAATAAAAGAGTTTTTCATTGATGGTGAATTTCGTCTTTGTTGCGAGTAGCTAGCAAGGTTTCTTCGTCCTTCCGATTCAAATGGTAGCGTAAAATAGTTCAAAGTAGTATAATTTTCATTCCATGCAAGTAGATAGTAGTTGTGGAATGTTGTCTTCAACTTGAGCAAACTTCATCTATCCATACCACTAGTGTGTTCACTGACGGTGAATGCGCCTTGTGTGGTCAACTGGAATATCATGTACTTAACTTCGATCATGATTTGTGTGTTTATATGCGTCGTTGTGATGGTATTTTCATGCTAAGTTGTGATCTGAACACCTCGAGCTACTCCTTTGAAGATTGCACCGGTTCTGTGGAGGCTGTCCGAAGCGAGGCAAAGCGGAGCCTAGTTGAAGCTTGTGAGAATTGATCACCATGTCCCACGCCTTAGAATAGATTTAGACTTTCTAAATCTTACACCATTTCAATTCAGTACTTTCTGATTAGAATAGGAAACCCGCGTTTCATAGACAAATCTTTCGAGCGTTTGAATCCCTTCCTCTGATGCTGAACAATTCCGTAAGTCCCCTTGAAATACCAGCAAACCACATTGAGCCAACTAAGCCTATTCGCACTGAAAGAACCTTGGAGTTGAGCGCATGAACTTTCTTGCAATCTTAGCATGCGGAATACTTTGATCAAGAGAGAATAGGGAAGCCATCGGCGACTTTATTCTGCGTTGGTGCGGTCACGAAAAACACATCAACAAGTACTTTATGGCAGGCTCCTGCAGAACACTCATTTACAGTTTGATAAAAAAAAGGACTTAATTGATTATAAATAAGAATGTTTTTTGTATTGCATAGTCTAATTTTATACTATTTATGCTAATTAGTAATTAGTAAATACATTCATAATATAAACTTCCTTCTGAGATGTTAATACACCTCACCTATGCATTCTTATTCCTTTTTTTAACAATTTTGCACTAAATCTATGCATCTTAGTTTAATAATGTATAGATATTTTTGATATCTTATAATTACATCAAAAGAAGACATGTTTTAAAGGTACCTTTATTTCTAGCCTTCCATGCCATCCATGGCCTTCTCTATACAGTTTGCAATTAACACTGGAGGATAAAACTCTTCAGATTCTTCAGCTTGGATAGTGTGATGATCAGATTGGATCTTAGTGGTTGATTTTTTAATTGGCATTGCACATCCATCTCCTTTTAATGTAATTTAATTGGTCAACAAACTCAACACAAAATGCAAAGATTTAATGTCTCTTCCAACATTAATGCAAACAACACATGATTGGGCTTCCCACCAAGAATGTTTGCTTTTGAATGTCTTATACAAATTTGAGTATTAGAGATTATTAACACTTACTTTTGTAATAAAGTAACTTTAGTGACTGAATTTAAATTAGTTTGTTTCTATTATTAATTTGCTATTATTATAGTAGTTGTCATGCATTGTTTTTATCTTTACACCAAACTCTATATAAGGAGGTATTTTTTGTGTTCTATCTTGTTTCCTAACATGGTTCAGAGCAGGTCACATGAAAATTTTTGCAAACAAAATCACGCAAGTCTTCATCAGCAAATCGTGAAAAAAAATTTCATGCAGAATCGTGGATTTTTAACCCTAAAATCACAATTATTTTTTTACTCAGAAAAACATAACTTTTTTTTTTTGAAAAAGCATGAGCAAATTTTGTGAAGAAAAATCACACCAAGGTTATAGTGTTGTAGTTCCCTTTTTTTTCCTAAAAATAATCATACAGAATTTTTTTCTGTCGGTTGCATGGGCAGGGTTTTCGATTTTTTTCTTTGAAAGAAAATTGCACTAAATTTTTTTTTTGGGCGCATGGGTGGCTAGAGTTTTTGGCACGTAGGCAAAAGTAATTCCACAGTTGGCAATTTTTTTTTTAAATCACGACTAGGGCATATAAAACTATGGCAAACAACGTATTTTTAGCAGTCAATCAGGGTTTTTCTAATTTTTATTAGTGTCTTTTCTATATTTATTAGCACATCTAGGGTCTGAACAATGAAATAACAGCGACTAGGGTTTTCCAATGTTCAGATAGGGCATGGATTTCAAGGAAAAAATTTATGGAAGGTATTAGAATTTGAAACTTTTCAGTTTCATTATTTGGGCTTCTATGTTTTCCATAAATGGAATTTTCATTAAATAAATATATTGGCTTCAATTTTGAAATATTCCCCTTAATTTTTTTTCTCAAAATTTAACACACAAACCAGCAACAAGTCACTGATCAGCGTTAGCTCCAAAAGCAAATCAGCATGGAAGTAACTCTAACCAAGAATGTTCACCAAGATCCCAATGTGGGCGAGGTGATAGCATATGGTCAGAGGATCATTAGGAATAAACTGAACTGAAATTACAATTCATCTGCTGATGCAGGCATCCACAAGCAGTGGGGATACTCCACTTATTCAGTGGGTGAGATTATTACATTATTAAAGGCGGCAAGCCAGCCATTAAAATCCTGACTTCCACTTATTAACGTGGGGGGAAAACAGTCCACACAACCACTTATTTAGTGGGGGGGAACTTACAATTAAGAAAGATGATTATTTAAACTCAACCACTCAATCGTGAGAGTATGAAATTTAAACTAATTGCAGCAAATAAAATAAATAGCTGTTAGTACTACTAATCAGCTTTACAATGAATTAAACAGCTGCAAATAAGAAAGATATGCTTCTAAATCAATCAATGGTTAGAGTAACACTTCCTCTAACTCTTACAATACAATAATGATATAGAAATGAAGTTCAAACCAGCATTATATCAAAAACTAACAAGTCTGATTAGAAATAGAGAATACAAAAAATCAGACCAGCAAACTGTACATCAATGAAATGCACATAACTTTATCAATTTACCTCCAAATTGAGTAAAATCAATTGCAATGAACCTCTGGAGGATAGGCGCCCATGTCATGATGATGAAACAGCTTCAAAAAGCAACCATTAATTTACTTGCACAATTCTCAATGCTCCCAACATGGTACGGCCCTTAGCAAGGGCGATTTTGCAAGAATAAAAATAAATACTTTGAAATAAATTCTGATCTTCTATGGGAAGGGGCGCCCATGTGCTAGGAATCCATATCTTCAATACCCAGAAGCATATTAAAATCGTACAAAGAGCTGTTAATGAAAATCACCTTCAGCCATGAATGAACCAGCAAGCACAAAAACTGAAAAACACTTCAAATTCTCCAACAATGAAGCTCAATGTGCACTTCTGAATGAAGCACACTCTCAATCCGCCATCTAGGGAACCATAGTTTCAGGCCCGAAGAATGGAGACAAATTGCTAAGCTTTCCCTTAGTCGGATTCTGGATTTCAAACCAGCAGCATAACTTTACAATATTTCCAAAGATAATCAGATCTTCAAACAGTAGCAATATATAAGCTTCAATTGGCAAATGAAGCAACAAGAGACTCTTCAAATTCCAAGAAGTTGAATCACTTCAACTTCCAAAAGGGACGCCACTTTAAGCATTTCATTTTTTGAAATAATAAAATATTAATCAACCTCTTTTAGGCATCCAACTTCACTTTGCAACAATAAAGCATTTAATAATTCATTAAATGCACCATTGACCCCTTAATGACCCCCTTTTAAAAACAACATGAAGTGATCATTCCTAGGCATGGGGGTACAACTAAGAAACATAAAAATGACTAAGTATAAAACTTAATCCATGGAGATAACCAAAACCAATGCCAATACTGAAACTGATGGATAGCAAGATGACTGGAGTTGAGCTGCTGATGATGCTACTGCCAAATTTAGACTTACTAAAAATAGCCAACTGCTATAAATAGTAAGTTCACATCAAAACAACAGATAGCCAAACTGAACACTAACCTGCAAAGGATTGAACTGTTGCTAAACAAATACTGCCAAAAGATAGACTTGCTAAAAATAGCGAATTGCTATAAATAGTAAGTCTGCACAACAACCTCTGAACGCCAACTGAGCGGTATCTGAAAGAGGAAACCCTAATTTTCCACCTCAGCTTAGCCTACGGATTTCTGGAAATAGGCTAAATCCAAATGAAGAGCGTATGGCCAAAATGGGGACATTACAAATTTCCACACTTGGAAAGTAAAAATCCGGATGCAACTGATGCACAAAAACTTGTGGGGAATCGTAAATGGAAATGAGAAACTTCCTACAGATGCTAGTAAAGTATTGGAATGGCAAAACAAAGATGATAAAGCCAAAGCTATTATTGGTCTTGCCCTCTCTGATTCTGAGTTACATCATATAGATCTGGCAAAACCATCTAAGGAAATTTGGGAAAATTTGAACACACTATTTGGAGCAAAAGCAATTAATGCTATATTTTCTTTAAAACTTTAACTTTTCAAGTTCAAGATGACTAACGGAGTCACTATGTCAAGCCACATGAACAATCTAAGATCTCTTCTTTGACAATTAGCAAAATTCAATGCTATTGTGGATGATGAGGATGCTAAAGCCATTATGTTAAACAATTTATCTTCAAAATTCAGCAATGACATCTTTACTCTTAGTCAGCTTTCTTCTAAATTTGGAAGATATGATTTCAGCTCTCCTAGCTGGAGAAAAGAGAACTATTGCAAGAGATACAAAAGATGATTCTCAAACAGAAGTAGCTTTATGCTCAAATTGTAGAAGATCTGATAAAGACAAAAGGGGGACAAAATGCTATTATTGCAACAAAATGGGTCACACTTTGGGGATCCGAACATGGATTTCCATCTTGAGAACCCTATGTCCTTGCCATTTAAGCACAACCCCATTTACTATTTTGAAGATAATTGTACCTATAGAAGACAATAAAATATATATGTTTGGATTTTTTGATTTACTAAAGATACAATAACTTGTGATTTCCTATAAGCTCACATTTGACCTCTGAATGAAGCCAATGTAATCCTAGACAATTTTCGTCCTCAAGGAGAAACGCTCAACCAAAGCTCTACAATAAGGTTCTAAAAAAGATAATGATGGAATTGTTGTGACCTTTTCACACATCACCCCATTCAAAATGGGGACCCCTAATTTTTGCTTCGTTCCTCGTCTTTTGGCTTTGTTTTTCTCTCTGTTTCTCTCTTTCTGCTATTTGCCTCTCCAGGGATGTGTCTGTCATCGAGCTTAAATGTGAAATTTGGCCAAGTCCATAGAATTAGGGTTTTGAACTTTCCAACCAATTTGTGGTCAAAAGAGGTGAATAAATTAAAAATAGAGCTTAACATTGATGTCAATGCACTTCCAACAGTTTTCCACTGAAATTTCATCAGATTCTGGCTACTTACTATTTTTAGTAAGTGTGCAATTCAGAGCGTTCCTTCAGCATTCTCGAAGTTTCAACAGTAAAACTACATCCAGAACACATCAAGCTATTCCTCTGCAAGATTTGAGCTGAAACAGACAACTTGATATTTTTAGTAGTTCAGCTTCCAGGGCAGATTTTAGGGTTTATATGCAGAGTTCTTCAATGCATGTCTGCATTTTCCTTCTGGGTTTTCAGAGACTTACGCAATGATATAACATGCAAAATGAGAATGATTTTCAGAGTTTAGCCTTCAAAGGCTATTTTTAGGGTTTGCATGTCAGGGTTTTCTTTGCATGTCGATGATTCCTTGTGGGTTTTTCGGGGAGCTTCGCGATGATGTGACATGCAAAGCGGGATAATCACTCTTTCAACAACTTACTATTTTTAGCGGATGCATTCCGGCAGCTCTCTCCAGCACATCAGAACTACAAACTGGGCGAAGTGCTGAAACGAGGTCAAACGGGGGTCGTTTGATATGCATGCACATCAGATTAGGGTTTCCAGCCGGGACCCAAAAAGAGGGGTAAAAAGCAGAATTTTCGCCGATTATCCCCTGCGATCAGCATCTTCAGGCTATCCACCGGTAAAATTTGAAGGCAAACGGAGCACTTACTATTTATAATTTTATAGTAAGGCGTTCCAGAAACTGGCTAAAAATAGCAAGCCAGCAGCAGGCGCCAGTGCCAATAGGCAGGTCACCCGATGAGGAGCACGTCTTTCAAATTTCAAGTCAAACAGGGCTGTGGAGGTCTCAGAAACAAGCAATTACTATAAATAGTAAATCACCTTTAGAAATAGGCTAAAAATAGCAGGCCAGCTCAGAATGGCAGTGTGAACAAGTTAAATAGGCCATGAAGATCCTGTGTACAAAATTTCAAATCTATCCGAGCTTCAGAAGTATGGAAATCAGAAGACTTACTATAAATAGCAGGACACAGAGAAGTTGGCATGAGATGAAATTTTGCTAAGTCTGGATTGATATCCTGCTCCACCTTCAAAATGCGCCCAGCTTGCCTTCAAGATGCTAGAAAAATTCTAAGTATCAAAGTTCATCCCCCTGCCTATGTGATATGCACCCTCAAGGGATAAAGAAGTGTGAAAGAATTTTCTAAGTATGAAAGCTTTATCCTCCTGCCTAGCCCAAATGCGCCCTCACAAGAAAAATGGTGAAAAAAAATTTTAAGTAATGAAGATATCCTTCACCACCTCTCATTTGCGCCCTTACCTCAAGTCAAGCAAAAAAAAAAATTGCTAAGTGTTAAGCTTCATCCCTCACTATAGGCAAAATGCGCCCATGCTACAAGAAAGTCAATGATCAAAGGCAAAGGCGTTGAGTGTTTCATCCACCTCCCCACGTGATATGCGCCCTCAAGGTATTGCATGCCAGGAAAAATTCTAAGTATCAAATTTCATCCTCCTCCTATGGCAAAATGCGCCCATCCTCCAGCAAGTGTAATATGCGCCCATGTTAAGAAGTCAAAGGCAAGTCAAAGGTGGCGTTGGAAGCATTGTAACGAGACTCGCCCAGACTCGCCCAGACTCAGCGAGTCCCGGGCCGAGCTAGTCTGGCCGAGTCTGGGGAGCCCGGGACTCGGACCCGCCGAGTCCAGAGCCGGACTCGCCAGACTCGCCAGACTCGCTGGGTCTGGGAGAGTCCTGAGCCTGGGACCCGGCCGCGGCAGCAAGCACTTAAGACACTAAAAAAACATAAAATTAAAAGTTTAAGTTAGTTTTTTTTTTTGTTCTATATGTTCTCTCCAACCCTAAAAGCAACCTCATTTCACTCTTTTGGCAAAATAGAAGGAGAAGAGAGAGTTGTGAAGAAAAATAGGAGGAGAAGAGAGGGCAACCAACAAATTGTTTAAAACAAAAGCAAGGTCATATATCATTTGGGAAGCTTCATACTGCTAAGGAGGTGCATTGAAAGTTCATTGCTAGTGATTGGGAGGAGTTTGCATTGCATTCCAAGCCAAATCTAAGAGGTAAGTTTGATTTTAACGGTTTTTTTTGTGTTTTTTTAACAAATAATTCATTGTAATTTGTAAAATCATTGTTTTTAAATTTTTATAGTTTGCATGTTTTTTTACAAACCCTAATTGCAACTTAAATAATTTTACAAACCCTACTTGTTATTGCAGCCACATTCATTTGCAAATCAAACCATATTATTATTTTCACAATGTCTCAAACCCCAGTCAGAAAAGACCCTGCTTGGAAACATTGTGAAAATTTTCCCGGAATGAAAAGAGGAGAAACAAAATGTAAATACTGCAAAACAATATATCATGGAGGCATAAATAGATTGAAATACCACATTGCACGCATACCCATCCATGATGCAGTGGGCTGCACCCTAGCACCTATTGAGGCTATTCGTGAAGTGCAGGTGCAATTAGAAAATTTTAAAATGCAAAAAGAAATTAGAAAGAGACAGAGGGAGGAGTTGGCGGGTGTTGGAGTTGGACAGGGACTTGGTGCTATTGGAGGTGCTTCTTCCATGCCTCCATACCGTCCTAGTGCTAGTGCTTGTGCTAGTGCTTTTGCTTCTGCACCATTTATTTCTATGCGTACTCCTAGTGCTGGTGGCGCTGCTACTGCTAGTGGTAGTGGCAGTATTAGCATTGGCCCTAGAGTTCGTAAATCTAGGGTGGACTCATATTTTGTACCACGCACTACTCTTGGTTCCCAACCGTCGCTTGAGAGCATGGGTTGGAACAAGGATGCACACGATGCAGCAAAAAAAACAATTGCAGACTTTTGGTACTACTGCACCATTCCCTTCCATGTAGCCAGGTAATTCTTTTTTCATTTAATTGTTTTAAAATTTATATTTAAATTTTATTGTTTTAGAATTTAGATGTATCTCACTATCGAATTCAAATTTAAAGTTAAAAACTTAAATCTTTTCATTTTATGACATGTTTTAGGTCTCCTTTTGGCAAAACATGGTTGATGCAATAACCATATGTGGGGCGGGGTTCAAAGCCCCCAGCGAAGATGAATTAAAGGGCCCACTTTTGACTCAAAAGGTGGCGGATGTGAAAGCACAATTAGAGGAGCAGCGTGTGCAATGGAGGAGGATTGGTTGCACCATCATGACTGATGGTTGGACCGATAGGAGAAATAGGACGCTGTTGAACTTTCTAGTTTCCTCTGGAGGTAATTGTACTTACCTTAATACATTGATATTTGAATTTGATTTAGTGATTAATAATTTAATAAGGCTGATTTATGTTTTTAATTTATTGAATAATTGGTAATTTGGTTTTGCTTATTTTTTCAGGTGACACTGTCTTCATAAAGTCCATTGATGCTTCCGCCCAATTCAAAAATGCCACATACTTATGTGAGGCTATAGAGGAGGTGATAGCCGATGTGGGGGAAGAAAATGTAGTGCAAGTGGTGACAGATAATGCAGCAAATTATGTTGCTGCTGGTAGATTATTGATGGAGAGGCACCCAACTATATTTTGGACTCCATGTGCCGCCCATTGCATTGACCTCATGATGGAGGATCTTGGCAAGCTCCCATGGATAAAAACATGTATGGAATCAGCAAGAAACATTTGCAAATTTGTTTACAATCATGCATGGGTGCTTAACCTTATGAGGCAATACACGGGGTTGAGGGAGTTGTCTCGTCCTGGCATCACTCGGTTTGCATCAAATTTTATCATGTTGCAATCCTTGATTCGGTCAAGGGCACCTTTGAGGCGCATGTTTGCTAGTGAGGAGTGGTCTTCCTCATCCTTTTCTACAAGCACTGCAGGGATTGCTGTGGCTGATTGCATATTTGATGAGGCAGGGTTTTGGACACCAGCAGATGAGATTGTGAAGGTAACATTTAATTCTTTATTATGTTTTAATTTTTAATCATATCTTACTTTTATTTGTTCATTTTCGTTCACAGTCACACTTACTTATTTGTGAAACATGTTTGCACTTTGCAGTTTATTGAGCCCTTGCTAGTTCTCCTACGAGTTGCAGATGGGGAGAAGCCCGCAATGGGCTACATATATGAGGGCATGGATAGGGCCAAAGAGGCCATTAGATCAGTCTATGGTGGAGTTGATGATAAGTATCGTCCCATTTGGGAGATCATTGATAGGAGATGACAAAACCAACTCCATAGGCCCATCCATGCAGCCGCATGTTTCCTAAATCTGGCCTTCCACTTCCGCCGTGATCTCCGTGTAGATAGAGAAATTCTTAGTGGGCTCTACTCGATGATAGAGAGAATGTTGCCCGCTGTTACTACACAGTTAGTGCACGAGATACATGCCTTCACTAAGGCACAAGGAGACTTCTTTGCACGTCAAATGCGCAAAGATAGTAGGACAACATTAATGCCAGGTAAAAATATATTTAAGGCCATAATTTTCATCTTTTTATGTTATAATTTATTATTAAATGTTGAACTTGAACTTGAAACTTGAAATGAGATTGATTTTGTTTCTTTTTCTCATCTCAGATAGATGGTGGGAGATGTTTGGTTCTGATACACCGAACCTGCAAAATGTTGCCATACGAATATTGAGCCAGCCATGCAGTTCATCCGGTTGTGAGCGCAATTGGAGTATGTTTGAGCACATACACTCCAAGAAGCGCAATAGATTAACAGTGGAGAGGATGAATGACCTGGTATATGTTCATTACAACCTTCGGCTCAGATACAGGAAGGTTTTTGACCACGACGACACCTCGATCTGTTTAGAGGAGGTTGATCCACAGTCTGAGTGGATCAGTGAGGCTACAGACGCAGTCTTTAGTGACGAGGACCTTGATTGGGTGGACCAGGCAGAGAGAGAGGCTGAGGTTGTAGCCATTACTGAGGAGGAGGCTAGAGCACGAGGAGACATAGCTACTGGTGGTGAGAGTGGTATAGGGACTCAGACACAGGCAGAGACTATGGCTGCAGCTGCAACATCATCCAGGACCTTTAGACGCCTTCGTAGGAAGGATGCTGGCTCCACTATGCCATAGGCATAGAGTGATAGACTTATAGCTATTGTTTTGAATCTTTTGATATTTCATATTTGTATGGAACATCTGATGTCATGGATTTCATATTCCATGAGTTTTGTATACATTTGACTAATTTTATATATCAAAGTATGTTATTTCCTTCAACAGCGCAACTAGAATTTGTATACTTTATACTTATGTGATCATTGTATACTTGTGTATGTGATCAAATTTGCTTTTATTTGTGTTGTATTCAATAAAGGGTGCTTGAAACAAGTTTTAAATCTTTAAAAATCTCTAATTTTCTAAGGTTTTTTCAACTTTTTTCATTTTGCCGAGTCTGCGCCGAGTCCGAGTTCGAGTCGCCGAGTCCGAGTCGCCCTAGCCGAGTCCGAGCCGAGTCTGAGTCTCGTAACTATGGTTGGAAGTTTATCCTTCACACCATGCCAAATGCGCCCATGCTTGGGAAGCTAGGGGAGAGTCAAAAGTCAAAATGTTTATCCTTCTCAAGGGGTAGAATGCGCCCATATCAAGGCATGTGAAGACAAGAGTTAGGGCGTTGGAGTTATTCCTTCCACATGTGCTAAATGCGCCAGGCTATGAGGTGATGTGAATAATAAAATATGCTAGGCATGGCTAATATCCTCTTGCAAGTGAAAGGCGCCCAAAAAAAAAAAAGTATGCTAGGAAATAAATATTGCTAAGGTGTTGAAGTTTGAAATATCCTTCACCACAAGTGAAATGCATCCAAGATGCATAAGGTGGTGAAATAAAATAACTAAGGCGTGGAAATGTTAATCCTCTTCAAGTGTCAAATACGCCAAAGGAAGGTGAAGTTGATAAAGTGCTAGGCATTGAAATTAAAAATATCCCTCACGACATCCAAAATGTGCCCATATCAAGGCATTTGAAGGAAAAAATTTCTAAGTGAGTTGATAAAAATTTCTTCGCAGGCAAAATGAATGATTGAAGTTGAATGAAATTTTCTAAGGCAAAAGTGCAAAACGTGCTAAGTGATTTAAAAAATTTCTAAGGCACAAAAATTTCTTCCTTAGAAAATACGCCTAGACTTGAATGATGAAATTTCTTGAGATATGAATAAAATTGCCAAAGGAGAAGTCAGAGAATGTCGGCTTCACAGGATTGATTGAAGTATTCAAGTTAGAGCAACAAGTACTCACAGGAATGAGGAACAAGAATAAATTTGATGTGGAATTATTTTTCTAAGGTTCAAAATTCAAGAAAAATTAAATGAACCCGTTCATTGTATACCCATGAATTCAACAAGTTCTGAAGGAAATTTTCTTCTGGGTATTGGACGTCTGCGATGAGGAGTGGATTTCAAAGTCTTCCACGGTTCGCCGAAGCCTTCAGGATGGAGATTTTTGATGGGCACTTAAATAATGAATTTCCTAAGTAAAAGTTTGAAAATTTTTCTAAGGCAAGAAAGGAAAAGATGTTGAAATATGTCGCCTTGGCGGATGAATTTGAAGTTGGGCACCTAGATAATTTTTGATCAAGTTCCTGATGAAAACATTTTGCTCGAGCCAGAGTTGGATGAAATATCAGAGTGAAGTATGCCTGGGCGAAATACATGGGTTGGAAATTTGGCTAAGGCGTAAGGAATTTGAGGATGAAGTTTGTTAGAGGAAAAACGATGAGCCCATCAAATCCAGAGATTACTTAGAACTTGGAAATCAAAACGCCAAGATCTGGTAAGTGGAGTGGATCTATATTGTAAAGTGTTTTGATGTCCTTTTGTTTGTTTTGTAGGCTGAACGTCGGGACCATGGCACGATGACTTGGAGTAATGAAGAAAATAGTCCAAGATGATAAATCACGAAGGAAGAAAAGTTGCAAAAAATGGCTAAGTGTTGGAGTCTCTCCTTGAAGACCTGGTATGCACCCAATGCAATCAGGCGGGCGGCAATGAAGAAATGAGCAAGCTCAGGATGGAGAGAAAATGGAAACCCAAGCAAGTATTTCAAAGTTGAAGAACAACATCAAGGAGGAGAATCATTGTCGAGCAGGAGAAAGGAGTTACAACCTTGAAGTTTCATATCGAGAACGTGCCTGTCATACTAGTCCAGGAAGTTGAAGCAGTGTGAATGCGTTTCAAAACATAAATCTTCTAGAAGATGGTGGCCATTAATTGCTCATTTATTCCCCCACTCTTCTTTGTGGCGGTTTTTAGGGTGAATCTTGTTTAGGGCTGAGGTGGCACAATCTGGGCCATCCAGCCGATTGTAATCTGAGCCGTCCGTTGGACTTGGCCAGCTATATAAAGGGGCATCCCCTCTCATTTATTTTTTAGTAGAAGTAGAGCTTAGAGATTAGACTAGAGAGTAAAGCAGAGGGACTTTAGTTGTAATAGCTTAGCATAGCATAGTTTGAAGGAAAAGGAAATTTTTCCCTCGAAAACTTTGTAAAAGATTGTTGTGAAAACTATTATAATAAAAGATCTTTCATTGAATGGTGAATTCATCTTTGTTATAAGCAACTAGCAAGGTTTCTTCATCGCTTCTACTTCAAGTAGCGTAAAATAGAGTAGTTTTTTTCATTTTCATGCAAGTAGATGTTAGCTGTGGACTCGTGGAGTTAATCAAGGCAACTTCTTTTAATCCATACCACTAGCAGCTTGCTGACAGCAAGTTTGCCTTGTGTGGTCAACTGGAAAACATTACAAACTTAACTTCGATTGTGATTCAGGTGTTTGTATGCGTCGTTTTGATGGTACTTACATGTTGAGTTATAATTTGAAAACCTCTTGTCACTCCCTTGAAGATTGCACCGGCTTTGTGTAAGTTGTCCAACGTGAGGCGGAGCAAAGTCTGGTCGAAGTCTGTTGAGATTGATCCCACGTCCCTTCCTTAGATAGAACATAAACTTCTTAGGCCCTACACTCATTTTAAATTCAATTCATTTCTAGTTAGCATTAGGAAATTTGCACTTACCTGCCAAATCATCCAAATTACATGAAAGCCCTCAATCTACTGTCTGCTGTCAGTTGTCGAACAATTGTGTAAATCCCCTTGAAATACCAGCAAAACACATCGAGCCAACTGAGACTATTCGCACTGAAGGAACCTTGGAGTTGAATGCACGAACTCTCTCGCAATCTTAGCGTGCTGGATACTTTGATCAAGAGAGAATAGGGTAGCCGTTGGCGACTTTATTCTGTGCTGGTGCGGTCACGAAAATCACATCAACAGGAATAAATTGCCTTTTCCAATATTTGTTTTATGCTTTTTCCAACCAACACCAAAAGTAATTAAAAATTATTTATTTAATTTTTATTTTCAGTATTCATCGTTTTTCCCTTTCAATTACTAATTACCTTTTAGGTAATTAATATTCCTTTTAATTGAATATTCACCATTTTTCACTTTATTAATTTTATTTTCTTTGTGGCCGCATTTAATAATAATAAATAAATTGTCCTTTTCCGAAATTATAACTTAAGGTACTTTTTGGACAACTTACTAAATTATTATTACATTATTCCCCAATAAATCCTCCCTACGGCCTATGGGGAATAAAATAAGCATTGGGTCCTGTTGATGTGATTTTTGTGACCACACCAATCAGCAGAACAAAGTAATCTGAAGGCTACTCCATTCTCTCTTGATCAAAGAATTTTGTGCGCTAAGATTGCTAGAAAGATCGCACGTTCAACTCCAAGGTTCTGAAATGTTATGGAACACCCTCAGTAGGTTCGTTGTGATATGCTGTTTACACGAGGGGACTTACACAATTGTTCAAATGGTTCTTGGCAGCTGACAGCAAGTTAATGATATGAAGGGAATTTTCGTGCGTTGTGAATGATTTGGCGATGAGGTATGACTTTTCCTAAAACTAACCAAAAGTATACTGAATTGAATGGCTGCAGAGATTAGAAAATTTATGTCCTAGTCTAAATGCAAGGGGCGTTGAGCTGGACTTCAGTGGACCTCAACCGAACTTTGTCTTGCCTCATGTTGGACAGCTTTGACAAGGTTGGTGCATGTTTGCCTACGGAATGGGATTCTAATCTGACGTACTACTGGCAGACTTGTAATATGCAGAACATAGGATAAAACAGTACACGGAAAGATATCATAGTAAAATGCCAGAAACTTTATTCATTCTCAGGAAATAACATGTACAAGAGAGTATCACAATGCTTACAGTATAACCATCGGCAACAAAACTCGATCATAATTCATAACTCATGACTATCTCCCGACTATCCCAACCGACTACATATAACGCTCGGCGGTGGTTAGACAACCAACCGACACGACGCTTCATAACAACATTACATTAACATTAATCAGAACATGTTTTGCCGAGAGTACATGACATTACATGACATTATTATTCTTTACTA
>VDFB02171173.1:0-25035 GCA_007258455.2 Sequoia sempervirens | reverse complement strand
GGCCAATCTCTCAGGGGCAATGTACCGTTGTACTTCTTTTCCACAAGATCCGAAAAATCATGAAATTTTAAATTTCGGGATCAAGTTTATTCTTTGAACCAACGCAATGTCTACATTGCTTCAAAGAGGCAAAATGTAGACATGTCAAATTTACATCATGCATAATCATATTCCATTCATCCAATAAATCAGGACTTTATTTAAATCAAATCCAAATCATACATTTTCCATCATTTTCTGATTTAAATAAATCAATTATCAAAGTCCAAAAAGTCAAAATAATCTAATCAGCATTAATCAGCATGATCATCATCTAATCCTAATCTAATACTAATCACATCCCACTTGCATTATCTAGACCTAGCCACTTGCACAATAAATCAATTTTGTTGATTTATTAAAACCTCATTTTCTCTCAACATGACAAGTCAAACGGGCATTTATTGCTCTTCTTTCTTGTCCCCTCTCAAAATTTCCCCCTTTGGGCACTCTTCCCAAATCTTGCACACACATCAACTAATCACATGATGACAAGTGTCCTCAACTCATTGGCTTGTTTTTGATCCCACATTGGTCCCTCTTCAACACTTGGCATTTTGAAAATCTTTAAATAGGTGCATCATCCTCAAGCAAATCCTTCACAATTTCATGCAAGGTTACTCTCTTCATTTGAGATTTGATCTTGTTTATCATCACTCCACCATCTTCATTGCATTTTCAATTTGAGCTTTGATCAAGGATTGGGAAAGGGTCACTAGCACATGTGACACCAATCCAACTATGGAATAGGTAATTTGGTTTTGTTTTCATAATGCTTTGGTCTTTCTAGTATCATTTGTTGCATTTGGAAGCATTCCTAAGATATTTCATAGAGGCATTTTATTAGAGTTTGCATAATACTAACCCATACTTGAAGTGTAGTTTGTTTGCAGATTTTAAAAGAGATGCCTACAACCCAAATGACTGACTGGTATCACTTGAACTCTCCAAGCAACTCCAACATGCACATACCCTCCTTAGTAACATGCATAGGCCGGGAATTCCATATCCTTGAACATTTGGCTAGGGTATGTATGGAATCCCTGCATCCCAGTGTGTAGAATATTCTTAGGAGTTAAATGAATATAACTTGGAGCTCCACACTACCAGGCCACGGATGGACCTATATGGAAAACTAAAGAAGATGGTTGGAAAAGAATATTCCCACCTCCACAATGTCGAGGACTTTTGGGCGAATTGTAGAGATTATAAAGAAGTGTGTATGAGGCACTACATGTGCATGACGACATATTTTGTTAAAACAGTCAACTTTTTTCTAGTGCCGGATCAAGTTGTGGAAGATGAGAACATGGTGATTGATCTGAGATATGATGTCGTCGCCAACCTACTGCTGCCCCTAATTGATTGGAACGAGGAAGAGGTCAATGACCTCAATATTTTGATGAAGCCAATAGAGGCGAGAAAAAAATGATGGATTGATGGGAAAGTTGCCCAATTAAAATGCCAAGGTGTAACTTTGACCTATAGCCAGCTCGAGGACAAGCCCAAGAGGAATATCGATAATGCCACTATTGCTGCCCCATCTAGGGAAAATTTAAAGTTTCCTCCCACTACCCGGTTGAAGAAGAGAAAAGAAGTGGTTGAACGTCAGCCTAAACACAAAGTATATTCAAGAAAGGCATGAGAAGGTGAGCCTTCTAAGAAGGCCAAGAAGTCGGGTGGTTTCATGGAAATGCTCACCATACAAGAGGACCAACTCCATGAGGGAGAGGAAGAAGAGGCCGAGCAGCCAAAGTCTCCACCTGCTGCCTCTACTCTCATTGCCACAACTATTGCTGCCACCACTACCCTTACTGCCCCGCCTTCTTAGGAAATGCTTACTTCTTCTCCGCCTGTGGTGGAAATTTCAGTCCACCTTGCTTCCACCTTGCCTACCACACCAATCTTGGTGGTAGATTCTTCTTCTACCACCACTTCTCTGCTCTCTTCTACCTCCATATCTTTGTCAACAACCCTTCCATTGGTTGTTGCAACAGCGAAAATGCCCACCCTCTCACTCCTAGAAGCCTTTTCTTGACATATGAAAGACATACCAATGGAGTTGTCGGGAGTATTAATGAATCTTGCAGTGCAAGCTGCCCTAGCACAAGTTGTTTTTAACCTTCTTGTTCCTACTCCTCCAACTAAGCCACCAAAAATGGAAGTGACAATGCAGATCTCTGAGGAGTTGGAAAGGAAAGAGAGAGAGGTAGTGGAGGAAATGAAGGAAGAGGTTGATTATTATCATGAGCATCTTGAGCATCAACATCTTGTTGTTAATGAAGTGGTGCATGAAGAAGAAGAAACAAAATCCTCTGAGGACAACGTTGAAGATCCTGGGCCAAAGTACATTATGGAAACCTTCGATTAGGAACTTGAGGAGGAACTTTCCAAGTAACTCAAGGATATTGGAGAAGAAGTTGAAAAACAACCTTCTGAAGAGAAGAAAGAGACAGATGATGAAATGAAGGTGACCACAGAGCCTCCAACCAAGGAGCAAGATAAGAGCCCTGAGCATCATAGAGAAATTCCCCCTTCACAAGAACAAGCCGAAAAGGAAGAAGAAAAGAAAGAAGAGGATAAGCCTCAAGAGGAGGTTGAAGCAAGCAAGATCCCAGAAGTAGAGCATCATGAAGAACATGGGAACATGAAGAAGAAGAAGAGAAATCCTTTGAAGGGGAAGGTCGCCCCAAGAAACATATAGCTGCCACTGAATCTCCATAGAAGGAAACGATATTTATTTGAGATTCAGATGAAGGAGAGTAAGAAAAGGTAGAACAAAAGACCCATGGTAGCAAAGAAATGGAAATTTAGCATACTCAAGAAGAGGAGGGTGAATGTGAGCCACTAAAAGAGGGGCCCTAGATGCTTGAATGGCTAGAAAAGCAATTAGAGAAGAAAACCCCTACTCTTATAGATCCAAAGGTAAGGCTGGAAGCCATTCTAGCTCAAGCACAAATCAACATGAAGAAGGAAGAGAAACTGAAGGTATGATCCCACGCTAACAATGGATGTCTCAGGCTCCAGGACTATGTAGATAGTTACTCCTATGGTGGAAGGAGAAGGAGTCAGCTATAATATTTCCACTATTGATTTGGGAGCAGCCACAAGAGAGCAGAAAATTGAACATCTTTAGGGATCAGTTGCTACTATTGTGCATCTAATACATAAGGACAAGACCTCTAAGGAGGAATTAAAATCATAGGTGGTGGAGCTAACATCCTATATACAACAATATTCCTTTGCTGAAGAGCTGCCCTCGACATCATCGACCACTCCTTTTCTACTGTCCAAAGATCATATCAGTAAATTAGAAAGGAGAAAGAATTGGACCAAGGCCACCGAGGGTTGGTTTCAACGAGTCATCTACAATGGGCATATGGGCATCAACCATGTTGTCAGAATAGCCATCAAATTTTGGAAAGTGAAAAACCAACTTGAAGGCACAAGGAAATTTTGCACTGACTTCCTAGAATTATATAGAATCACATACCCCAAGCTCAAGGCTATTCTGAAGTTGCCTGAGAGAACGTGGGAGAAGGAGCTTGCACTGGAAAAAGATGACCACTGGCTTGTTGAAACATGGAAGCTGGGCCTTGATCATCAAAAAGAAATATTAGAATTGGTGCTCCATGAACTTGAGCTTGATATTGATTAGGCCAAGGAAATCAAGATGACCTATGAGGAGCACCTAAAGCTGCTGACAGTTTTTGACATGCCCTCCATCGAGCTAGATCCGAAAAAGATAAATCCACACTTCCTCAAGAGGATGGAGGATGGAGCCATATATGCCCTCACACCAGACTTTATGGATTTTTTTGCTCGGGCCTTTACCCAATTTGAGCAAGTAATAAAGAATATGCCCAAGTGTGATAAGGATTGGGATGTGATTACTAGCTTCTCAAAGAAATTGAACTTTGAAGTGTTCCAATCCAACATTATGGAGTGGAATAAGCTCCAAACATTGATCGACAAGTTCGTGGAATATGCTATTGTGAATAAGCTTGAAGGAAATCCTATAATTGAGGAGGAGTTCCTCAAGTATAGCTGTAGCAAAGGTAGCCAGCTAAAAGATAAAATTGCTACAGTGCTGCCCACTAGAAGACAATATAGGCTAGAAGACAAAAGTGTATTTTATATTGTAAAATATTTGGGGGTAGGTGAAACCTTAATTTGTAGTGAATCTTTGCCACACAATGAGATTAAATCTTGGCCATTCATTTTTCTTTTTGGACGCTATAAATAGGGGGTCTCCTTTCATTTTCAAGAGAGAGTTGAGTTGTTGTAAAGACATGCTACTAGAATTTTAATAGAAATTCATTGATTGTGGTGGATTCTTGAGTTCCATTTCATGTTGCATGATTCTTCTCCTCATAGTTAGTGAATTTGAATAGATTTACTTTGATGTTCTATGTTTTTAGCATGCTTTAGTAGATTAGTTAGTGCTATTCATTGATTGTGAAGAATTTTGCTGTGTTGATGCCCTTCCTTGTTCATGGTTTTTGTTGTTTATTGATGATAAACTGCAGTGTAAAGCTAGTCTGAACATTGTTTGAATGCTGCACTTAAATTCCATGCTTTATTCATGCTTTATGGTGAATGAATGATTAAAAATTTGTAGACCGTAGAAGACTGCACTAGTTTCATGAGACTATGAGCTAATCTGGTTAAGTGGGGCTTAGTTTTAGGAAGGTTGTCCGCTATAGCATCCTCCATTGTCACTGTTCATTAGTAGTTCCAGGTCTAGGAACTTCTTACTTTCCTTGCCCTTTTGATTTTTCTTTTAATAGTAGCTTAGATAAAGTTCATTGCACATTGTAAAGCCAAATATGAAGATCAAAGTGGAGTTTGATATTGTTGTTCTAAACTTACAGCAATAGAGAAACACTTCAGAAATTTTATAAACTCCATTGAAAGAGCCAATTCCCCTCCAACTTAACTTACTTAAGGCTGCCCTGTGATTACCAACAAGATCACATTGAACCAACTGAATTATTCCAAGCATGTCATGACCTGACACCTGAGAGACCTTGGGGTAGTTCTATGCATCTAGTTTGTAGGAAATTTCCTTTCAAGAGAAGTAATGCACTTATGCATTGCCTATGTTGAGAAGTGCTAAAACACCCATCAAAAAATATATTATCCACACCTGCTATCAAAGATGTTTATTCTTTTGTATCATGAGATAGTGTGAGCATAAATTGTAATGTTCTTAGTATTGATCCTCCTTCCGAGGAAGATGATTACGCTTCCACTAAAGAGGATAATGTTGGCAGTCCTGTTAAAAAGGATGATGGAAATCCCATAGAGGAGCATAATCCCCATTGTTGGAATAATGTTCTCTATGAAGATCCTCCTTCTCAAGATTTGTAGACACATTATGGCCCTAGCTTTAGGCTTGCCTCTAAATATGGTTATGGGCATAAAGGTTGTGGGTGTAACAAACAAGGCATTCAGGTCCCTATAGAATTTGCACCCCGTAAGTGTAATTTGGGGCTTGGTTGCTCTAATGAACAATCTAAACGGAAGCCATGGTTGAGTGACATGAATTATTCTCAACCTCGTTCTGTTGAAAAGATTCATCCTCCATTTTCTTCTATCTTTGTGTCTTCTTCTTGTGAGTAGTATAGCTTTTCTCCACAAGAGAAAGGGTTGCTTCCTGCTCCTCATTCTTTGTCTGAGCAAGAGAATATTTTGTTGAAGCTTCTAAAAGCTCGCTTAATTACTCTTGCTTCTCCAATATGTAAGAATATCATAAACATGATAAAGAAAGACATTCTTTCTATGCATAGCATCGAGTGCCTTGCCATTCCACTAGTGAATGTAAGGCCTTGAAGGATAAAATACAACAAATTTGTGATTTTGGTGCCATCAAACTCCCATTTGATTTATGCACCTGCATTTTCTTCACATGACAAGTGATATCGAGGTCTACCTCTATCCTATATGTTCTAAGTATCTTGCATGGTTTTCCTATCCTATATGCTGGGGGCAGTGATAACTTGTTTTGGAGATATGCGTCCTTCTAAGGACCCCCTCTTCTTTTGAAGGGTTCCTGAGAGACCCCTTTGAAAGTTTTTATCTCAAATGAATTCTATTGCATCTAGCTTGGGGGCAACCTAACTAGACCTTGCTTTTCAAACATTGCGTCCCTTAAGTGGACCCCTTTTCTTTTGAAGGCTTCCTGGGGGACCCCTTTGAAAGCCTTCCAATTTGTTGACGGTCTATGTGATTGTCTGCTTGCCTGCATGGCCGCTTTTTTTCAGACATGCTTTATCTGCAGGTAAACATGTCACTTTGTAGGTATGCCTATAAAGCTGCTTTCCAATTTGACTCTGTGGAGTCCCCTTCTTTGGGTTTCCTCCATGAAAGAGATCTTGGGGGATGCCTCCTTGTAGGTCTGTGGGTCTGTAAGGCACTTTTGTCTTTGGGTTTTCTTCATGTGAGAGATCTTGGGGGATACCTTCTTGCAGGTCTATAGGCCTATAATGTGCTTACTTCATTGGGTTTCCTCCATGAAAGAGATCTTGGGGGATGCCTCTTTGCAAGTCTACGGGTCTGTAAGGAACTTTTGTCTCTGGGTTTCCTTCATGTGAGATATCTTGAGGGATACCTTCCTGTAGGTTTGTAGGCCTATAAGGCACATATTTCACAGGGCTTCCTTCATGTGAGAGATCTTGGGGGCTACCTCCTTGTAGGTCTACGAACCTGTAATATGCTTTCATCATGCGAGATTTGTCTATCCTTGGTTTGTGGGACTTCAATGTGCTTTGTTTAAACTATCCTTGGGTTCGAGGACCTATGGAGCCATCTCTCTTGGAATTTTCATTCCTTCTTCTTTCTCTCTCTTGAGCCTTTTCACTTCTCTTCTCAATTGTGTGTATACTAGATTGAAGACTTGCATCTTCTTCATCCTGAGTATATGCCCTTCCTCTCTTCATTTTTGAATTCTTCTATGTATTAGTTCTTAAATTAGGGACAACACATAGTACTGAAACAACCTTTCACATCGAGATCTCTTTTAATTTGCTGACTCAAATCCTTTAGTTTGTTGTGTGTGTGTGTGTTTTTATGTTCTAACCTTGTTGTCTTATGCAGGTTTTTCTCATCTAATCCATTTGTTTTGCAAGTCTTCAGCTTGGGGGCATGATTTTGTGGTTCGAAGGGTTATCTACTTTCTCTACAATATCCTTTTGGAATAATGATGTTATTTCTATTTAGTATATTTCCTTTAGCATGCATATTAGTGTACATTCATATGCCCGCTAAAGTGTGGGGAAAATGTAATGTCGTAAAATTGCACCCCTTGCAATTTCACATACATTATTGTATACACTTTGGTGTCCACTCCCTTAGAACTTGTGTAGGCTCATTTTAGCCCCTGCATCAGCCTTTTTCCCTTCTCAGGATGCTCCATACCTCTTTCCAACAACTACCCTTCATGCGCCTATTGTGCGTTAAACCTTGTGCTTTTCTCGTTCTTGTCATTTTGTAGCATGATGTGTTTGGACACTAGCACGCCACACATATGTTCATGCGCTGCGCTAGTGTCTCGTGATGTTTCAACTTTTAGATGACCATTTTCATGCATGTTTGCCACTTGTTACCTCCCTTTGTCGGTGATAACGGCCCAAGATGCCTTGTAACCACCCAAGAAGCTTCTTTTTGCTTCTCCTCATTAAATGTTATCTTTTTAATCCATTTGTGTCTATAGCTTCATTCCAACTTCTAGCCTTTTTCCAACCTTGGCTCTTGCATTTATCCCTTGTTATTTTATTTACACAACTTCACATAGCCTTGTACAACACTTTTAAGCTCTCTTGGCTTCTCTCTTTGCAACACTCTTGGATCTTGCAACCCTCTTTGTCTCCTTATTTGGATTCCTTAAACCTTGCAACTCCATCTCCCTCATCTCATGTTTGTGAGCATCTTGGGATTCCATATCCCCTATCTATTGCATCTTTACTTCGTCATACAGGTTCTTCTCCTCGAGCGGGGATTGCTTTTATCACCTACATTTTGTGATATGGGTTCTCCTCCTCAAAAGGGGTTTTATTTTATCACTCATACTTGGTATTGCGGGTTCTACTCCTGAAGCAGGTTTTTCTTTCACCACATGCTTTATCCATTTTGGTTCATTTCTCTCTATCTATCTGGCTATCCGTGGAGGTGGGAACACCAAAATGGGGTTTGACTGAGGAAAACCCCTATACAACCCCCAAAATTTCTCCATATATTATGCATGCAGGTGTTGGAAAAAGTGTCTCAATCATTACAGACTGAAACCTCCTTTAGAGCAATGTCGGTGTGACATTCTGATTGTCTGGCCGACTAGCAGTTTATTTTATCCAATTCTGAATAGGTCACTGTGACCCTGAAGAAGTCTTGCCGAAAGGTTTACTGTGGAGTCTATCACTGTAGCAAGGTGTGTTTGTTGTGACCTCATAGCACTCAGGAGAGCTTTGGCTGAAAGGCCATTCATTCGTTTATCGGCGTAACTCTTAGCGACTGTGATCTTCGGTGAAGCTTATGGTTCTCACTAAGATGTCTTAGCGAAGTGTTGTTCTCTTGCTGATAGTATATGAATTGATGTCCTCGGGGTAACTTGTTATGGCTTGGGGAGAAGTCACTACAAAATCAAATGTTATGCTGACTGTGTTTTATCAGAGAGACTTAGGCGAAGGAAGTGACTTCGGTAAGATGTCCTACCGAAGTGGATATGTCTTAGCGACTAAGAATTAAGTTGGAATCTTCGGTATATCTTAATGAACTCGGAGAAAGGTATTAGCGATAGAAGAAAGCTATGCTGACAGGGACTACTTGGGAGTTATTGGTATAACTCTTAGACTTTGTTATGAAGTCTGAGTGATAAGCTATTGTCTTGCCGATAGCCGATGGCTATCGGGGTAACTCTTGGCGAACAGTTAGTCATAGGTGAAACATAGATAAATCGGTAAGTTCTCTTAGTGATGGACAAATGTTTTGGTGAAAGATGAACATTTCAGAGTAGCATATGAAGATCAGTATGAACTCTTGGTGATAGGAGTAAGTCTTGCCGACTTCTACTTGGTGCTCGGTAGGCTTGGGGACTTCGGTGTAACTTTAGTGTTTCGCTATGACCTTCTAGCGAAAGCGATAAGTCAAAGTGACTACAGAGACTCTTGGTGACATCGGTACGAGTTCAATGTGGCATCGGTGAGACACTGTTAGTGTCTCACCGAGATGCCAATGCAATCCGAATTATGTTGACCGTGTATGACTTTTGATGTGGCATCATGTGGACGAATCAGAAGAGTTGAATTGGAACTGTTGGGAGTCTGTTCTTTGCGACGGTTCTGAGAGGCAACTCGACAGTCAGGGAACCCCATGGATATAGTTGGAAATTGCAGATGTTTTGATGTTGGATAGTAGTTCGATCAATAGTGAAGTGTGAAGAATTCAAATTGTATCAGTGAAGGATTAAAAAATCTGTAAAGGTTGTAACCTGGAAGTTTTCTGTTTGAAGAATGTACATGATGAATGCTGCTGTATAATGACACCAAAAAGATAAGTCTGAAATTGTATGTAATTTTTTATTACTGTAATACAAAGTGATTTCTCTTGGTGTGGTGGGTTTTTCTCCCGTAAGGGTTTTCCCACGTATATCTGGTGTTCATGTGTGTTTGTTTAAATACTCTGTTTCTATAATATGTCTCATAGTGCATCTCAATTTGGCTGTAATTGAAAATTTAAAAGTACTTTTGCATTCTTTCCTGAGGTATTGACCTTAGGAAAATTTCTTTTCCGCATCTAGTTTTCCTTACAAGTGGTATCAGAGCCTGGCCAGTTGTGTTATCCTTGGGGGTATATTGGGTTTTTTGTGTCAATAATGTTCAATGGGAGTTTTGTAGAGATTGTTATTTCTATTTATAGATTAAGATGTCTAGTTCATCTGGGAAGATTGAAATAGAGAAATTCAATGGCAATAACTTTGAATTGTGGAAACTCAAGATTGAGGATCTCTTAGTAGATCAAGACCTTTGGCTTGCTGTGTTTGGAACTAAACCTATAGGCATGAAGCAAGAAGAATGGGACCTTGCAGATAGGAAAGTGAAAGGGATGATAAGGCTCTGTTTGGCAGACTCAGTTCTTCTCAATGTGCATGAAGAGAAGTCTGCTTCTCTCTTGTGGAAAAGACTGGCGTCTATTTATCAGGGGAAATCTTTGGTGAATAAGCTATTCCTGAGAAAGAAGCTTTACTCTTTGAGAATGCAGGAAGGAGGGTCTATAGCTGATCATTTGAATGCATTCAACATGCTACTCACACAATTAACATCTGTTGGTGTAAAGATTGAAGAAGAAGATCGCTGTATGCTTCTGTTATGTTCTTTGCCAGACTCATGGGATCATCTAGTGATGGCTATTGGGAGTACAACATCTAGTTTCAAAATGGAAGATATTGTTGGTTCTTTGCTGTCAAAAGAAATGAGAAGAAAATATTCTGAGATGGCGAAGGAGGCTCTTGCTATCAGAGGAAGGTCAAAGGAGAAAGGCAAGAAGAAGGACAAGAAGTCCAAATTGAAATCAGAGGGGAGATCAAAGTCTCCTGGAAAGAAGTCCAAGGTGAAGTGCTAGAACTGTGGGCAACCTGGTCATGCCCGAAAGGATTGTAAAGAGGAGAAAAAGAAGAAGAAAGGATCTTCCAATAATGGTTCTTCTCATAGTGATGGTGACACCTTCATTGCAGCCTTGGCTACTCAGGCATCAGATGATGTCTGGTTGATCGATTCTGGAGCATCGTTCCACATGACATCTCACAGAGAATGGTTTACAAAGTATGAAGAATACGATGGTGGAAAGGTGTACTTGGCGAGTGATTCAACCTTGGAAATTGTTGGCCGTGGAAGAGTCAGAATCCAATTCCCTGATGGCAGAATAAAGGGGATCAATAATGTTATGCACATACCAGGTCTGGCTCGAAATCTATTGTCTGTAAGTATGCTAAATGATATCGGAGTACAAGTCTTGTTCTCGGGGAGTGGCTACAAGATGACTAGAGGTTCAATGGTGCTGGCTAGAGGTGCTCGAATTGGTACCCTGTACAAGCTGGATGCACAAGCTGTTCATTGTAACAATGTCTCTTCGAAGTCACTGAAAGCTGCTCATGGAGGTAAAGAGGGAAATATCCCTAATTATGTAAACTCTACGGAAGTAAAACTTCCTGCTGAGAAGACTATGCTTTGGCATCATAGGTTAGGCCACATAGGAGAAAAAGGTTTGAAAACCTTGAAGAACAAAAACTTGGTTGAGGGGCTTGAAGATTGTAATCTAGAATTTGAATTTTGTGAGCACTGTATATATGGAAAGCATCATCGTGTTTCATTTTATGACAGTCCTCATAAAACTTCTGGTTTGTTAGACTATATTCATTCGGATGTGTTTGGTCCAGTAGATGTTCCTTCTTTGTCTAAATCAAGATACTATGTGTCATTCATTGATGATTATTCAAGAAGAGCATTTATATATTTTTGAAAAGTAAATCGAAGTATTCGTCGATTTAAAGAGTTTAAAAATCTTGTTGAAAATCGGGGTAAAACAATAAAATGCTTAAGGACTGATAATGGCGGTGAATTATGTTCTGATGAATTTGAAAGATACTGTAAAGACCATGGAATCAAAAGACACAAGACTACACCTTACACTCCAAAGTAGAATGGAGTTGCAGAAAGGTTCAATAGGATATTGATGGAGAGAGCACGAAGTATGCTTAGTAGTGCTAGTTTGGAAGAGAAGTTCTGGGCTGAAGCTACTGCTACTGCATGTTACTTAATTAACTAGTCTCCAAACTCTGCTCTTGTTGATAAGACACCTTTGGAAGCGTGGTCTGGTAAGAAGCCCTCTCTTAGACATATTAGAGTCTTTGGCTGTGAGGCATATGCACATGTGCCAGATGTAAAAAGATCTAAGTTGGACAACAAGGCTGTTAAGTGTATTTTTATTGGCTATAGTGCTAACATCAAAGGATACAAGCTTTGGAATCCTGTTACAGAGAAGGTTGTATACAACAAAAGTGTAATCTTCCGTGAGCTGAAACCTTCCACCCTGGATCTGCAGTCAGAGACAATGTCAGAAAACAGTAAGGATGTAGCAGCAATTCCTCCTACACCAGAGAAAGAGGAATTGAAGATTCAAAACGTACTGAAACTGAGGAGAGCTCAAGCAGTTCTGAAAGCTTTGAAGAAGATGAACCTCAGCCTCAGCCAGTGAGGAGGTCAACCCGAGGAAGGAAACAACCAGATAGGTATGGGTTCTCATTAATTGATTCTACTTGTGCCTATGCCTTGATTTCTTGATGAGCCTAGGATTGTAAAGGAGGCAATTAAAATGTCTGATTCAGATTCTTGGTTGGAAGCCATGGAGGAAGAAATGGCATCATTAGATAAAAATGAAACCTGGAGTCTGGTGCCCTTGCCTAAAGGTAGAAAACCTGTGGGCTGTAAATGGGTATTTAAGAAAAAGATTGGTCTGGATGGCAGTGTAGAAAAATACAAAGCATGACTGGTTGCAAAGGGTTATTCCCAGGTAGAGGGAATTGACTATGGGGAAATTTTTTCTCCTGTAGCAAAGCTGACATCCATTAGATTTCTATTGTCACTTGCAGTAGCTTATGACTTAGAGGTTGAACAGATGGATGTGAAGACAACATTTCTTCATGGTGATCTTGAAGAAGAAATCTATATGTCCCAGCCTGAGCACTTTGTTGAGAAAGGTAAAGAAAAACTGGTATGCAAATTAAAGAAGTCTCTATATGGGTTAAAACAGTCACTTAGAATGTGGTACCGGAAATTTGATACCTATGTATTATCTTTAGGCTTTGTGAGATCAAAATCTGATCACTGTGTATATTATAAAGCGAAAGTGATCAAGTGCTTGTTATTGCTCTTTATGTTGATGATATGTTGTTCATAGGAAATAGCAAGTTGATGATTTCTGATCTTAAGTCTCAGTTGTTTGCTAAGTTCGAAATGAAAGATCTTGGTGCAGTAAGGTATATTCTAGGGATGGAGATAACCAGGGACATGAAGAATAGAAAGATTTGGCTCAGTCAGAGTAAGTATATAAAGACTATTCTAGAGAGATTTTGTATGAATGATTGCAAACAGTTAGTTGTTCCAGTCATGGAGGGAATGAAACTATCTGTTGAAGACTTTCCAAAATCTCCTACTGAGATGGAGGACATGACCAGTGTGCCCTATGCTAGTGCTGTAGGCAGTCTCATATATGCAATGGTTTGTACAAGACAAAACATTGCCCAAGTAGTGGAGTACTTAGTCGATTTATGGCTAATCCAGGAAGAATACATTGGGATGTTGTGAAGAGGGTGTTTAGGTATTTGAAGGGAACTTCAAATTTTGCATTGTGTTACCATGGTAATTTGGTTGAATCACAAAGGACTCTCGACATTCGTGGTTATGTAGACTCTGATTGGGCAGGGGACATTGACACAGAAGATACACCAGTGGATACGCCATGTTAAATGGTGGTGTAGTGAGTTGGATGAGCAAGCGCGTGTAGACTTTGTCCACTATAGAGGCTAAATACATGGTAGCTCATGCTTGTAAAGAAGTTGTATGGTTGAAACGTTTTGTGTTCTAACATTTGTTTTGATGCGGGGAAATAACAATCTTATGTGACGGTCGAGTGCCATTTGTCAGCAAAGAATCCAACTTTCCATGCTAGGATGAAACATATTGATGTATAGTACCACTTTGTGAGATATGGTTGAGGATGGAAAGGTCAGTTTGGAAAAATTTGATACTCTAGAGAATGTTGTAGATGCATTGACGAAGCTGGTGAGCACAGACAAGTTCAGGTGGTGTGTCAGTTCAATGGGCCTTAGTGCCCATGATTTTCAATAAAGTAATTTCTTGTGAGCTCTAGAGGTGTCTGAATGATCTTCGTCAATTGGGAGATTGTTGGAAAAAGTGTCTCAATCATTACAGACTAAAACCTCCTTTAGAGCAATGCCGGTGTGACATTCTGATTGTTTGGCCGACTAGCAGTTTATTTTATCCAATTCCGAACAGGTCGCTGTGACCCTAAAGAAGTCTTGCCAAAAAGTTTACTGTGGAGTCTATCGTTGTAGCAAGGTGTGTTCATTGTGACCTCATAGCGCTCGGGAGAGCTTTGGCCGAAAGTCCATTCATTCGTTTATCGGCGTAACTCTTAGCAACTGTGATCTTCAGTGAAGCTTATGGTTCTCGCTAAGATGTCTCAGCGAAGTGTTGTTCTCTTGCTGACAGTATATGAATTGATGTCCTCGAGGTAACTTGTTATGGCTCGGTGAGAAGTCACCGCGAAATCAAATGTTATGCCGACTGTGTTTTATTGGAGAGACTTAGGCGAAGGAAGTGACTTCGGTAAGATGTCCTACCGAAGTGGATATGTCTTAGTGACTAAGACTTAAGTTGGAATCTTCGGTATATCTTAATGAACTCGGAGAAAGGTATTAGCGATAGAAGAAAGCTATGCCGATAGGGACTACTTGGGAGTTATCGATATAACTCTTAGACTTCATTATGAAGTCTAAGTGATAATCTATTGTCTTGCCAATAGCCGATGGCTATCGGGGTAACTCTTGGCGAACAGTTATTCATAGGTGAAACATAGATAAATCGGTAAGTTCTCTCAGCGATGGACAAATGTTTTGGCGATAGGTGAACATTTCAGAGTAGCATATGAAGATCGGTATGAACTCTTGGTGATAGGAGTAAGTCTTTCCAACTTCTACTTGGTACTCGGTAGGCTTGGGGACTTCAGTGTATCTTTAGTGTTTCGCTATGACCTTCTAGCGAAAGCGATAAGTTAAAGTGACTACAGAGACTCTTGGTGACATCGATACTAGTTCAATGTGGCATCGGCGAGACACTGTTAGTGTCTCACCGAGATGCCAATGCAATATGAATTCTATTGACCGTGTATGACTTATGATGTGGCATCATGTGGATGAATCAGAAGAGCCGAATTGGAACCGTTGGGAGTCTGTTCGTTGCGACGGTTCTGAGAGGCAGCTTGACAGTCAGGGAACACCATGGATATAGTTGGAAATTGCAGATGTTTTGATGTTGGATAGTAGTTCGATCAATAGTGAAGTGTGAAGAATTCAAACTGTATCAGTGAAGGATTAAAAAATTTGTAAAGGTTGTAACCTGGAAGTTTTCTGTTCGAAGAATGTACATGATGAATGCTGCTGTATAATGACACCAGAAAGATAAGTCTGAAATTGTATGTAATTTTTGATTACTGTAATACAAAGTGATTTCTCTTGGTGTGGTGGGTTTTTCTCCCATAAGGGTTTTCCCACGTATATCTGGTGTTCATGTGTGTTTGTCTAAATACTCTGTTTCTGTAATCTGTCTCATAGTGCATCTCAATTTGACTGTAATTGAAAATTTAAAAGTACTTCTGCATTCTTTCCTGAGGTATTGACCTTAGGAAAATTGCTTTTCCGCATCTAGTTTTCCTTACAGCAGGTATTAAAGACATTCATGTGCTAGAGGTTTCATCACTCACATGGTTGTGAGAATTTCCTTTCTATCTTTTATTCTCTTTATCATCTATTCCACTTTATTTCAGTTTTGTTATATGCTATTGCTTTCTCACGTTCCAACATTTCTTAACAATTAGGGTAGAAGTATCAAATTTTTCATTTTTTGTGGTAAACTTTTTTTCTAGTCCATATGAGATGCTAGTGGGCCTCTTGGACGCCACACACCATGTTGTCATCCTTATCCCACATTGATGTACTCTAGCCAAGAGCTTGTTAGTTTGTCTAGAAAATCTCTGTGACTTGCTCTGTTTTATTCTAGAACTCTTGTACTGTTCCTCGAGGTAGTTTAGGGAAGTTCACTCCGTGAGGCTCTCTGAATGAAGAGAACTCATGAGTAGCGAATCCCCCTTCCCTACAATAATATATGTAGAAAACCCAAGATGGGAAAAACCACGGTGAGAAAATGCTACTAGGAACTACTATCCTAATCTAGCCTCACAAAGAAATCCTTTTGTTACAACCTTTAAGGGCATCAACCCTAAGGAGACACCAATCCCCTTAACTGAGCACCAACTCAGTTATCTGATGGCACCAACCTATCATATTTACAACATAAAGATGATTACAATTTATTCCTAAGGAACTCAAATCAATGTTATAGCTAAATCTGCAACTTCTCAACTATATGTTGTTGCCACAACAACTCTCTTCTTTCCTCTAGACCTCACTAATTTGGTTTTGTTCTTCTCCTTCTTTAGCACATTCTTGGTCCACCTCAATGCACCATCATATCCCTTCTGCAACTCTCCCTCTCTTTTTATTGTATTCTTTATTTTCCTCTGGAGCTCAAAATTACTTAATCACTATACACTCTCCTCTCATCACTTCTCACTGTTATGCACCTTAGAAAATATTCTCATGTGCTTTATGTAGAGCTAACTGATGATGATTACCTCAAGATTCTCCACCACCTCTAGATATTTTGTTAGGGTTTAGGATATCTTCTCCACTCATGCAGTTGTATTGAGATGCACAACATTAAATTCTGGTGTAGATAATTTTCCTTCATTCTCTCTCTGTCAAACCCTAGGATTGGATATGCATTTAATGCTTCCTTCTATTTATCCAATATGATCTCAATCCTTACTTCTATAGCCATTTGTGTTGCCGCTTTGTGCATAAAATCTCATTACATCTATCATTACTGCAGGTAGAACATTTAATTTTCACCTCTATGACAGTTTAAAAGCGAAACCTTGTATGCACGAACTTACCATTATCGATCTTCACTTTTAAATCTAAATTGTTGATCTCTTTCCTTCATGCCATGATCCAACGTCCATCATTTATCATCACATCTTTAAAACATGACCTTTTGATAAATGGTCTTTCAACCTCCTCCGTTGATGTTATCCTTCATAAACATCACGCATCACGGTATTACTTATGACTTTTGCTTTCATTTCTGTGATGTGAATATGTTCAGCGATCACCATCTGATCACACACCTTTTAATCTTGCATCATATATTTCTTTCCCTTAGGAACCAAAGACATCATGTATTGCTGATTTTTTTGGGAAGCATCATTCATTTTCATGATGTACCAAGACACAACGATCATCGTTGGATCAACCACCAGTCAATCTGCGTCTTCCCCCGCTATCCCACTAGCATTGACAATGAGCCCACTAAATCTCCAAGAGATAGTAGGATAATTCCATGTGTCCTCCTCTGACGTCATACTCCACTAACAGTCAAAAATCATCACTCATCGCTAAAAACTTTATGTCTCAGGGATATGTAAGCACATTGCATTAACACCCAGCAATGCAATAACATTTAGACACCTGTACATGCTAACATCACTTTCCACTAACATCACTCACCGCTCAATTCTCCAAACACTTCACTTTGCAACAACGATGTAAAGCGATGGGGTGATATGATGTCACATGTTGCTAGAACCACCAAGCCTTTGTCCTCCATCATTTTGCATTGTTCGATTAGCACCTGTTTGATCTCAGCTAATCCTCGCTTCCCCGTGAGGCCTAACTGGGACCCACCACAAATATAGCGGGCTGGCGAACATTGTTTGATCAACTTGATCATGGAAATTGATTGACTTCCATTTCTCATCATTGAACTTCAAGCCAACTTATAAGTGCTTTCCATGATGCATGAGATCTTAGCGATACCTAGTAGATCATCTAGCTTTGAACGCACATCGTTAGATCTCTAAAGGAACATATCGGCGATGTCAACTGGATGACTAGGTAATGGGGCCGGTCACCAAATGAAATTAAAGGCATAAGTTTACTTAAGTGACCCACAACCTTCAACAAGCATTCAATAGTAAAATAGAAAGATTGTTAAGGTGCCATGACTACAAACACCTAGGGTTTAACTGATAAACCCCAATTTTTTCTGAGGGCACAAATGATTCTTTTCTGAGCTCATCTTTCACCCCTTGGACCTGTAGAACACATTTCTAAGATGCTCTTAAAAAATCCATATCGAATCTAGACTTTGATTTCACTTTTGAACATGAAAGAATTCACTGTATCACCATGACAAAATTGCATGATAACAATGCGACAATTTGAGCAACTTTTGCAATCTACACACCCTCTTCTAGAACCAAATCCACAATATGACATATCTTTCTTAGACATTAATGACAACATTTTGACATCAATGCCAACACTCCCTTCATATAGGATCAATTTCATCACACACCTAATCCCATTTTGACATCAATGAAAATAATATGCTAACAATCTCCCCCTTTGTCATTGATGGAAAAAATAAATGCTCATACCAATTTACTGAAATGGTCTAATACCAATTAAAATCTATAACATTAAAGATATGGATTAATTTAACAACTTACACTATAGTTTACTCCTCCTTTCTCCCATTTGAGTAATTGAACATACTTCTCCCCATGCTCACCATCTCTATCTTGTACACCATGCTCATATTTTGAGAATTTGCATGACATTTCTCCCCCTTTGACATCAAAGAAAAAGGGTAGAATCCCCCTAAAGATATACTCCCCCTTTGACAGACAATTCACAAAGAAAGTGGGAATCTTGATTGTGCAACCACCAAGTTGTTAGAAATTTGTAAAACCATTGTTACCTGAATTGATTTATCCTTTTCAATTCCAAGGATGAATGAAGTAGAAATGAAACTCCCCCTAGACTCATGCTCTATCACTAATGCTTAGTGATACGATGTGGGAGAAATTACTCCCAATTTCTACCTTAGATATTCAAAATTTTCCTTTGGAAGAGGCTTGGTGAAAATGTCAGCTACCTATTATTTGGTTGGAATATATTCCATGCTAACCTCTTTATCTACAACCTTCTCTCTTATGAAGTGATACTTAATGGATATGTGCTTTGTTCTAGAGTGCATCACATGATTCTTTGATACGTTTATGGCACTTGAATTATCACTAAGAACTGAGATAGGTTCTTTGTACTCTACCTTTATGTCCTTAAGTGTCTACTTCATCTAGAGGACTTGAGTACAACAGGTTCTTGTTGCCACATACTCTACTTCTGCAGTGGATAGGGTGACTGATTCTTTCTTTTTGCTCATGCATGAAACTAACTTGTTTCCCAAGAAGAATGCTCCACCGCTGGTGCTTTTCCTGTCATCTACACTTCCTTCCCAATTAGCATCTAGATATGCAGTTAAGGAAAAATCCTTGCTCTTGGGATACCACAATCCATAATCAATAATGGTTTTAATATATTTGAAGATTCTCTTTACTGCATTGACATGTGACTCTCTTGGTGCAGCCTAAAACCATGCAACCAAACATACTGCTTGCATAATGTCTGGTCTTGATGCAGTTAAGTATAGCAAGCTTCCTATCATTGACCTATACATAGTATGATTTGTTTGTAGTGATTCATCAGATTTAATCAACTTGTAGCTAGTTATCATGGGGGTACTAACTGGTCTACTATCTCCCATTCCAAATTTCTTGAGCATCTCCTTAGCATACTTAGTTTGAGATATGATTATCCCATAATTAGTTTGTACAATTTGTAAGCCAAGAAAAAATGAAAACTCTCCTAACATTGACATCACAAATTCATCTTGCATGTGTGTAACAAACATTTTACACATTTTTTTATCATTGCTACCTCCAAAAATGATGTCATCTACATAAACAACAATAATAATCATGTGCTCTCTTTCTGATTTGAAGTACCCACTGTTGTTTGCACATCCCTTTTTGAATCCTTGTTGTTGCAGGTATTGGTCTAATCTCGAATACCAGCTCTAGGTGCTTGTTTGAGACCATACAACACTTTCCTCAATCTACAAACATAATAATCATCCTTTAAAAATTGTGTTGGTGTTTCAATTCACACCTATGGATTACATATTGGAAATAAACAACTATGCATAGATGAACTGCTCTTAAAATTAGGAAGGGAAGATCCCTCTTTTGTTGATATGCATAAAAAGTAAAGTAATCTAAATTCCTATCTTTTTTACTCAGTTGGTAGAGGCACAAGGTTATAAAACCAAATACATTGTAGCTAAGGTTTTCTATGGTTTTTGTAAATCTTAACTACAACTAGGATAACTTTTAATCTATCCTATTTCCTCAAGAAAAATACAACAAGAGGATCTAGGAGCAATTGGGAATGGTTGATGATAAACTCTATCTCAGGATTCGCAAGGAGGTGAAACACTCTATCCAAGGTGTAGGCTAAAATAAAGGTTATTGGAAACAAACATGAAATGGCAAGCTAGTTCTTAGGATTCCCAAGGAGGTGGAACACTCTATCCGAGATGTAGGCTAAAAAGAAGATTACTAGAAACAACATTAAATGATAATCCTTATCTCTAAATTCCCAAGGAGGTGAAATACTCTATCTAAGGTGTAGATTAAAAGAAACATTATTGAAACAACAATAATACATCTCAGACAAAAAATTTACTGATGAAACAAACACACAATAGATGATCAAACCAGCTTTATATTAAACAATAAACTAAACAAGGATTAGCAACCACAAAGTAAGCATACAATCTTATTCTTACACAAAGTGAACCAATACAAAATAACAATATTGTAGGAAAGGTAGGCACAACAATTTGTTTTCACAAGAAAAAGTGAAAAAATAATGAGCAAGGTTGCTCTTATTTATACAAGCTCAAAGGAGTAGGGAACCCTAAAATCTCCTTGAGTTTACATTCATTTCTTGCCACATGCAAGATTTATTCTTATGTCTAAATGAAGGTAACTTAATAGTTAATTGGAAAAAATACTTCAGTTAACTGATTCTAAACTAAACTAGAACTCCATATATACATAGGTGACTCCAAAATAAACATGCTCAATAGGTGGGACAATGAGTTAACTTGGAAAGAGGTGTCAAGTTAACTGCTATGTTTAATGTCTATCTTGAAAAGGTGGGACGCCTTGATTTAGTAGTTCACTAGCTATGATCATGAGAAATTAACTCCTCCAATAAGTTGTTAACTGCCTCACCATCCAGAGAACTGATACTCCTCTAAAGTACTTGATGTCTTTATAACATCTCTTCATTGTCTGTGATCTAACTCTACAATTCTCTTCCACTCTTGGCCACCTCATCAAATTGTGCTGACATGGCTACAAGTTGAATCAACTTACAACCAGCTGAATCACTACTGAAAATGCTACAGATGAGTTTTGGAAACTTCAACTGTACATCGGAGAGCTTGATGAATTCACCACCCTCACACTAATACTAGCAAGGGGCTTGTGACATGAAATTTCGTACGAACTTGAGTGCACTTTCCACCTTTTCTCTGCTCTCGATCAATTCTGCATAAATTGTTTCATGTGTTTTTACCTTGAAGATTTGTTGTTCTCTCCAACTAAAAAGTGCTTCCTTATCTTCTTATGTAGTAACCGAATCATATGCCATCCTCAAGTGAGAGATCATGATCTCATTCTCTGCTTTTTCAACCACTATGTCTTGCTCAAACTCCTAAATCTCTAGGTGAAGTTTATGGGCATTATACCTAAATTGGTACAACTCTAAAAGTATGAAGCGACCCCTTGTAACGAAATATTCTTCCTAGTATTATAGGCACTTCCCATATACAATCAAGTAACTTACTTGATTTTGTTCCACTGGTAACTCTAACATCTATGGGAGTAAGGTGATAAATTTTTTAGTGTTGTGCATAAGGTTGGAGATATATTAGCGAAGCTGGAGGTTTTCAACCTTGAGGGCTACTTTATCTTCACCATCCTTTATCACTCTCTCCTTTATGCTTTCTATCACAACTTTGAGGAAATCCACATCTGCTTGGCGTGTGCTTATACCAAGGTCGATCTTTATCAAAGTGAAGTCATCAACTTCTACTTCATCCATGTTTTTATCCTCTCATGGTGTAGCTGTTTCAATGATAATTTCCTTGTCAACGTTCCTTTCCACATAAACTTGCTTCTTGCACTTTTTATCTGGCATGTCTTGGTAGACATGATCAAATTCCACAAAGTCTAGTTGATAGGATGGCTACCTCCTCTTCCTACCTAGAAGATTCTCAAGCCAAGACGAATCTTAACTAATCTCACTGGAAGGATTGGTGCTAGTCTTAGGAACTATTGATGAGTGAGAATGTATTGAAGCATTGCTATGTGGTGGTGAGTCTGGCTCTAATTTAATGCAAACTAGAGACTACTGTGGTGGTGAAGGAATGACAGGCTTTGTTTATGTTTCTAGCACATTCTCAGTTGTATTTGTGGCTATCTCCATAGGTTGTGTTTGATGGTTTATATCAACAATTGGCATCTTTCCCTTTGTATTCCTTGACACTTTGCTTCCTTTGGGAGGGTTACTCCATGTATTTTGTTTGGGTTTTGATCTAGACACAAAAGGTAGTAAAGTAGAACTAGTGGCGGCTTTGTGTTTGGTATGACTACCTTTCTCTTTCTCTTGCTATCCAAGTATGCTATTTCTGACAACTCTACTTGTTCTTTCCTTAACATATGTGTTTTCTCTAGCGTACCAATCAAATAATGCAAGCGGCTACGTTTCAAATTTATCTTTGAAGGATTGAGGAAGTGTGACATCCCCATCATCATCTAATAACCCTTCCACATCCTTTGACATAAAATTAGCAATCTATAAAAGGATGAACCTACTATAGTTGCGCCTTCGCACCTCGAACTCATCCTCACAGTTGAACCAATAATCTTCCATAGAAGGTTTGTGTGAAGAACGACCATCAAGGCATGCTAAAAAGTGATCCCAAGGGTTGTATGAGCATCTTTCGATGAGATAATTAAGGTTAAGTCTTGTCATCTCATGGCTCATAGCCTTGGCATCAATTGCTGACCTGCACCTATAAATCCCTATCTGAAATGGAAAAGTTGTAGTTGTCTTGCATTTTTTGTACATATAGGAGTGGACTTCGTGCAACTATCATAGAAACTCCATGAATACCACCTTATCTGATGGATAATTGGGTAACATGGCTAGATGACATAAGCATCCATACATGCAGATGTAGGTAAAAGTAGCAAATTGGATGAACCAATCCACCCAATGTACCATCACCAATTTGTATTTTGCTAAAATATGCACATGTAACTCATGATCAAGATTCCTCACTGTGTACATTATGAATGATTCATGCACTCGCTTGAAGTGTCACTTTGCTTGTGTGAATTCAAGCTATGAGTAATATTGATGAACTTTTTGTACACTTAGAATTCCCACAATATTCAACCCTCTAAACTAGCCTTGGAAGGCTATCAGATACATGAGGTATGAACATATGTGGAATTCATGAGCTATCAAGAAATTAGTCATTTTTTGTGGAGAACATCATTGATCAAAGAAGCCTAGTCATAATGTTCCTTACAATTGATAAGTTGAGCCATGATGTAATACATCCAAGGCTTAAACTTGTTGGCAACTGCTTGACCAGTGACCCAGTTGAGTAGGGTGATCATAACTGTGTATTCATCTTTGAACTCTCCATGACCCACATTCTTTAGAAAATTACTTCTTTTCTATTTGAGCCACCCCTGCCATTCTTCTCTAAAATTTTCCCTTTTAGTATTGAAAGCCTTTTCACATTCCTCCATGGATATGACCAAATTATTTGTATTTAGAGGAATACCGAAGCACTTCTCAATGTCTTTGGGATTGGGATTGTATATCACTCCCCCATCCACTGATTGAATTTCTCATGTAGTAGGATTGTAATTCCTTACACAAGCAATTACAAACTCTATACACCATGTTGAGATGAGAAATGAGGCCGCTTCAAGCAACCTAGATTGCTCGAGGTTCTGAAGTGTGATTTGGTCTATTTCTGAAGCATTCAAGTTAACCTCTAGATCCACTTGATGCAAATTTGTGTCAGTTGTTCTGATGAAATCGTGAATCAAGACTGATTTGGTCTTGTATTTAGTCTGAGTGAACTGTATACTAAAAAACTAGGCTGTTGATTATAAACATGGATATATTCTGACAACTTTTCTACTGAGGCTAAAAATAGCTTGCCGAAGGGAAATTTTTTCAAAAAAATATGAGATGTGGGTTTTGTTAAGAATGTATTTCTAAGAAAACCCAGATTATCAAAAATTTGAAAAAATGACTTTTCCCTAGGCATGCAACAACTTTTTAGAAATAGAAGCTATAGGGGCTGCAAGGGCTATTTTTCCCAAAAAATTCTAACATATGGGTTTTATTGGTGCATGTGAGATGATCAAACCCAAATTATTCATTTTTCGAAATGATGTCTTTTTCCAAAAACCCTAAAAAATAAGGGGCAACATGGAAATTTTCTTGAAAATTTGTGGCACATGGGTTTCATTGCCAACACTGTACTGAACATACCCAGATGACCAAATCTATGAAAAAATATCATTTACTTGGACATGCAAGAGAAAAACTAAGAAAAGGATAAAAGAAATGTGAGGGGGAGAAGATAGAAGTTATAAACTGCCTCCTTCAATCCTCAAGAAAAACACCTCTTCTAATCCCAATCTGATGAATTTTTGTCAAGAACCTGCTGGAAAAATGAAGCATGAAAAATTATTCCTCTGTGGAATTTGAACAAAGAACCTCGAAGAACACTGGCCTTCGTTTGCTCCTTCAAAAGGCATTGGAGAAAAAATAGTTGATTTTAGCTTCAAGTTGCAAGAAATAATGGAGAAATGATGCCCAAGCTTGAATAAATAAGATTTTGGAGGTGAGAGTGCTAGTTAGGTGTGCCAACCCTAATTGAAGAGTTAATTCTTGTGCATGTGTTGATAACTGAAAGTTATCCTTTAAATTTATGATTCCATATGCAAGAGGAAGCATGGAAAAATCACAACTGAAAGTCAATTAGGCCCACTTTGACTTTTGGCGCCCAAGCTTGAAGGAGTTAGAAAATTTTAAAAGATTTTCAACTTCTGCTATGATGAACTACCTCTGTTTGACCCTAA
>VDFB02171172.1:0-13643 GCA_007258455.2 Sequoia sempervirens | reverse complement strand
ATTCTTTGAAATATCTTCAGTATTTTGGGTTGGAATTATACAAGGAGGGATTCTTTGTGTTAGGCGCCTACTTTCCAAGATTTGAGCATTTATTACAAGGGCCGTACCAGATCTGTTGCTGCTGTACAGATCCGTACCATTTGTTGTTGGGCCGTACAAACCACAGAGAGCTAAAAAGAGGCATGTTTCTTCCTAGAGCAAATCGCCTCTTCTTTTGGCAGTGTGACTTCACAAAAAGGGACGCCATACCTTCTGGAATCTTCTGAAGTCTTCTAGCGCAGGGAGAAATGAATGTCTGGGTCAAGCCATACAAATGATCACTTCCAGGCGGCTGCAAATCAGGTTTTCAAATAAAACAAATCAGCTTGTTTTCTATTTGCATGTTAGGGTTTTAGTTTGTAAACTCTGGATAAGCATAAATAAAATATTTGCTATCGATCTGAGATCCAAATTTGTCAATCTTCAGCTTGTAGTATTCATTATTTATTTTTAAAGCAATTTCTTTAAAAATCGCATTATTCATCTTTATGCAAAAAAACACAAAAAAAACCAAAAACGTCAAAAACAAGCAAAACACAGACAGTTTCAGAGATCAGTTAGAACAGGGGACTACGTTTGCTATATTTGCTGAATAGATCTAGTGGAGGCCCACATTAGTATCTTACCAGTGGCTGTTATCCATGACAACGGTTGGGCACTAGTATTTTGCATTGGAAGAGAAAGGGTTACAGTCTGACCTGAGCGCACCTGTGGATGTTTATTGAAAGCAAGTATAAATTCCAAGACCTATTTGGCCCTGCAGTGACCTTTCCAACCTCCGAGGAAGCGAAATGTGACACTATTGCTGTGAAGGAAGGTCTTTTTCACATTCCAAGCTATACAGATCTGTTGAAGACAGCAAGCAACATTTAATCCTTGTATCATCTGAGTGCATAGCCCTAAACCTGGGCCATTTTGGTGTGAGAAATCAATTCTTCTGTGGAATCTAATCAGATTGTTTATTTGCTGGTAATGAGTGCTGTAACTGTCACTGTGTATGGTTTCAGTTTGATTCCTCATTGTAATGAAAAACTAGCATTGCCTATGAATCATATGAACTGAGATAGTGATTTGTAACTATTAATGAGGAGCTATTAACATTAGGACATTACAGGAGAGTCCAACATCTCAATGGGATGTAAAGCCAGAGGAACCAACATAGGTTGATGAAGATGCAACACATACATGGTTGGTTAGTATTGGTTTGGAGGAGCTTGACCTTGAGGAGTCTATTAGTTTGAGTGATGAGGAGTTTGGAGTGGACTTTGGGGATGAATGATGATTTGAGGCATTGGGCCATTGGCCAATTGTATTTGATTTTGAATGTCATCATCATTTTGAATATAATATAAATATATTGATATTAAGGATTTTCATTGTTCGATGCAATATGTTTCGAATATTTCAAAGTTTCATATGTTATTCCTTGTATATTTTTTATAACTATTTTTTAAAGTACTATATATAGTTGCCCCACCATCCTGTTGCCGGCCCCAAATCTAGGCCCTTGGTCTCCCCATCCTCGAGTCCTGTCTCCATTGTCCCCTTATCTCCTTATCCTAAGACTCTATGGAACACTGCAAAATAGGCATACCAAATTCTATTCATGAAAAACTAAGTGTAGATGGCACTTATTTATAAGCATTTACAAGGTTTTGCATGATAAATAATTTAAAAAGCTAACTATTACTTTTATGCTATGAATAGTTTTCTTGCACACAAAGTAAGCTTACTGTAGAATTTTGTCCACAAATTTCAAACCCTAAATCAATAAATCATCAAATAAACTTCTGATAAGGATAACTACCAACTAAAAACAGACCTTCTAGAAGATCATCTAAAAATAGCTGATCTATAAATAGTTGTTTTAAAAATACACTTCTTAGAATATGATTATCTCCTTAAGAATAGCGATGGCTAATAATGACATGAGCTATAAATAACTTGGGCTAAAAATAACACAGGCTATAAATAGCCAATTTGACTCTTTGCTCTTGACAATGATTTTGATGAAGCTCTTCTGTTCTAACCATAGTTTGCAGATGCAGAATTAGAGAGTACTTGGCAAGCCTAAAATTTTTCGACTCAGCAAAAACATGACAAAAACTGAAAAAAACTTGGCAACTCTAAAAATACTAAAATTCTTAAAAAACACATTTTTTTGCAAAATTCAATTACAATATGCATCAAATGAGTCTAAAAAACCATGAGGAAGTGTTTTCTATTAAATTTGATTCTTGAATACATATGGATTACAAAATCACATCATTATGCGAAGCCGGATAGTGGATACAATAACTAGCTGGTAATTGATAACTATTATAAATTAATGATGATTGTCTTTGAAAATCATCATCATAAATTTCATATAAGTGAAAAATTACAAGTTTTTACAATTTCCTTTTCCCCAACCTAGTGAAAAATTAGAGGGTAGAGGGTATGATTCTCACACTCAGTTGTGGCTCCTTGCTTGGTGTAGAAAATTGGGCTTGTGGCTCCACCCTGTTGGTAGATGGCAATGACTCCTCCTCCACCGTATAACAATTTGAAGTTGTGTTGCTATATGAAGCCAGTTTTGTTTATACAACTTAATAAAAAAAATTGGGACAATATTTTTGGCAATTTTTGGCCATTCAATATGTTAAACCTGAAAAAAATTCCACGGTAAAAAAACTCGTGAGTTAAACCTATAAAAATTCGTGTGGTAGAAAAATCCGAGAGTACATGGCAACTCAGCAAGTACTCCGAGAGTTTGCGAACTATGGTTCTAACCATGGCATATCTTTTGAAGAAAACCTAAAACTTGACCAATCATACTTTGAATCTGGAAAACCTTTCCCTCTACCACTGGGAACCTTCATCTATTTTTTCCTTGCCCTTTTCCTTCCAATTGTGTGCTTCTCAAAAATAGTGATGGCTAAAAATAACATGGGCAAAAAATAACATAGACTATAAATAGTTCGAGCTAAAAATAACCAATTTGACATGTGGCTCCGAGCAATGATTTTGATGAAGCTCTTCCATTTTGACCATGTAAGATCTTTTGAAGAAAATCTAAAACTTGATGACCAATCTTGATGCTTTGGATTTGGAAAACCCTTTCTTTTGCCACTAGGAACCTTCATCTATTTTTGCCTTGCGCTTTTTCTTCCAATCTCATGCCTCTCTATTAATAGTCCTTTTATTTTTCTTTTTAGTCTTTGTTTGCACCGCCTTTTTGGAGTGCATGCCTCTATATATGGCTGCATTTGAAATTTTGAAAAATATGTCTTCTTTGATGGGGGTGTGTGCCCTTATATAGAGTTGCACTTTTTGATTTTTTAAATGGTTGTATCTCTTCATATGGGCGCACACCTATGAATAGTTAAACAATTTTGAACTTCCAACTTTAATGTCTTCCTTTGGAGATGCATGTGTCCTCACATAGATGCGCAATTTTTTGATTTTTGAAAGTTGTGTTCATCCTTGGTGAGGCATACTCCTTTACATAGACATTTATTTTGCATTGCAAACTTTGTACACCCCTTTGGTCAAATGCACACCTTTTTACTAAGATGCAAAATTTTGTGCCTTGGCATATTTTTCACCTTCTCTCCCTCATATAAGCTCAGATCTTTGCTTTGTTAGATGCATTGGAAAGCTTCCTCGGATGGCCCTGAAAAGACACTGACTAGAGATGAAAAAAATGATATTGATGACGATTACAAGGATTTAAGTATAGCTAACAAGCAAAAACAACAAATTTTATACTAAGAATTTGACTTGCTATGAAAATTTTCGTATGGGTACAACAAATTGTTTTCAATTTTGATTTTTTATTGCCCTAGGGCCTAGATAAAAGTTTTCTATATGAAGTTATACATGGTTTGGGATATTTGCTGAAAACATTCAATGCAATTGTTTTTCTAATTTTTTCTTGATTTCATTTTTCAAATGTATTTCCAGCTTTTTATGAACCTCTTGCATTTTGTTTTATAATGAATGTGGCTACTATGGTAGGTATATATATCTATGCAAAATAGTTTTCATGTTTTAGACATTCTTTCTTAACCATTATGTTTGGTGTTATTTGGGTATTTACTATTTAGTTCTTGTGAATATGTTTTATAATTACTATGTATTCAGGTACAAGGTAAATTAGAAGGTGGCCGGTTATATACTCCTGCATATGTTGCTCGTATCAGGGCCATGATACGTGGAGCAGTACGAGGAATAATGGTTCCAACAAACTTATCGTCTGTTTGGAGTTCCATAAATAATTTGCTTCAACAGATGGATGGAGGAGGAAGTAGTACTAGCTCTACAGAAGGCATCCTTTTCCAGACTTTGTTGAATGGCCTTATCAAAGACGGGGAAGTTCTTGGTTCACTGCGCTCAGGAGTGTCTTGGACACCAGCTGTATGTCATCCTTGTCTTTAACTAATGTCTGATGCCTTGAGGCTGGTTCATCCAGGGTGTCTTGGGCTTTGTTTAAAACAGTCTTGTGGGCTCCCATGTATAAAATTTTAATTTATCTTGTATTCTATACTCTCACTCCTTCAGCTGAATCACTGAAGCGTATGAATGTGACAGGTATTTGCTCATACACAACGTGAAAGTGTGGAATCTTTCTTTTCTCAGGTTTGCCTTTTTAAAAGTGTTTTTAGTATTTTAGTATGCCATAGTACTTTGAAATCATCTGTATCATTTACTGAATATTGACTTTCTCAGAATAGCAATGTCTATGGACAGAATTAGTCAAATATAGTACTTAAATCATGCAATTACCTTACCAAATAGGGCATTGAGCTCCTACATAGCCTGCTTATTTATCGTTGTAGAATGATACATGAGAATGTTAAAAACTGAAACCCGATGTCATGACTCAGTATTTATAATTGAAGTCCATCAACACGTGCTTTCATATGAAAATTGACATTCAATGATCAACTTAGACTATTACATTAGAGGAGTAGTCAGTTATATCCTTATTTCTATAGCAGTTATGTATTTTTCCAGAACTTGCCTCTTAGTTAACTTCTTGTTTACATTGGTAGATTTGATGCTTAGCTTCCACATTAATGTCGAAATTGACAGAATAGCTCATTCACAGCTGAAAATTTGCTTCATCCAGCAACAATAGATATCAACATAAAGCGGCACTGCAATACAAACTAAACTTAAACAGCTTTACTCTACCACTTCAATGTATATTATCAAAGTAGCTTGGTAGGAACTTTTGCACAATAACAAGAGGGAGAAAAGACTGATAGAGGATTTTATACCAATGCTTGACGGATTGTTGCAGGGTTGATTGCTACACTGGGATTGGTACTGATAAAGGTTCTGTCAATGCCAAATCTCAAGTTTAGTGCCAAAACTTAATTGTATTGATGCCCTTAAGATACTTGAACATGGAGCCTATTGTTTCATTATTTAAAAGTGCAAGAATGAGGGCTGTGATAGAAGGGCAAAGGATGGACAAAAATATAATTTGAATTTTTTTCTTAAGAAGCATGAATGCACAAATGTCTAGCTCTGTAAAACTCTAATACACAAAATGTTTGCACACCAGGGCTAAGGAAGCCTTCCCTGATACGTTATGTTAGAAAATAAGTATAGAAATATGAACTTATATGTTACCTTAGTAGCTAGCCTAGAGAAAAATGCTATGTACCTTCTAATTAATACCATATGATGACTCATATTCATCTAACACATTACATAATATCATGACACTTTAACTACCACCACAACTTTTTATAGTCATTTACATGACGAATTATTCTCTCTACTGATGTTTACCTACAATAAATTATTCCTCAAACCTATCATTTGGAGTATTTTGTGTTGATGTTTAAATGCAGCTTCGGTCATTACTTCCAGCCATCTCCTTTACCTTATTTGTTAAATTAAATAATAGCTAAGAGGCTATTTAATTTATATGCATCAAGAGGCGTGATTTTCAATTAATGAAGAATTGTATGAGGCCGACCTCATTCTATCTTACGCGCAATTCTCTATGAAGGAATTTCATTTATTATAGATGGTCGACTTCTTGATTATAAAATATATATTACTTATGAAGGCCGACTTGGAGATAATTGAAGAGGTGCGACCTCTCTCAATACATGTATATATATCCATTCATTTCTCTCATTGTTCATCATCGAATTCATTAGCCTTCTTATTCATCTTCAGGGCAGTGCGAGTTTGTAAAGTGCAGATTGAGATCTGAGTATAAGGCAGAAATATTCAAGCAGTTTGTATCACTCAGTCCTGTACTTACATCAGTCTGTGATACTGATTTTTTGGATTACTTATCAGCCTCTATTGTAAAGGAGATTTTTTCATTTGTGAATCAATAATATAAGAGATATTATTGGCTGGGTTTTTCTCCCTCAAGAGGAGGGTTTTCCCAGGGTATCTGCTGTGTATTGTGTCTGATTTTGAATTAAATTTTTGTGCATTAAATCTGATCGCTAAATTTAACATGGTATCAAAGCGGGTTTGAGAAGATCGTGATCAGATTTACAGCGATACTATTTTCTCTTCGTCTTAATTCTTTGTCTATCTCTACATCAATCAAGATGGTGAACGGATTGAAGATCGAAGATAGACTTGAGGGAGCGTCAAACTACACTTCATGGAGGTTTAGAATCATGCTCACATTGGAGGAGAATGATTTGGCAGAGTTTGTGGAGACCAAAGTTCCCAAACCTAGAGAGGAAGAAGAGAAGTTGCAATGGAAGAAGAAAGACATCAAGGCGAAGAAGTTGTTGGTTGATTCCGTCAAGGATCACATTGTTCCAATTGTCTCCAAGTTGAAGACTGCAAGGGAGATGTTCAAGACATTGGAGGAAATGTTCGAAATCAACAACACCAGCCGGGCACTTGCCTTGAAGCAACAACTTCATCATGTTAAGATGGCAGAAGGAGAATTTGTCATCACCTACTTCATGAAGATTTCCAATTTGAGAGATCAACTCTCTACCATTGGTCATATTGTTGATGACAAGAATTTGACCATGTTGGCTCTTAATGGTCTTCCTTCATCTTGGGAGTCTTACATTCAAGGAATCAGCGCGAGATCGAAACTTCCCAAGTTTGATCATTTGAAGGCGGACTGTATTCAAGAAGAGTCTAGGTTGGCTGCGAAAGGTATTGGTTGAAGCTCTACAAATGAAGACATTCATGTTCTTTTCGCTCAATCATCGGAGAAGAAAGGAAAAAGAGGAAAGAAAGGATACTTCAAGAGGAATAGAGATAAAGGGTCAGATGGTGCTCCCGCATTCAAGAAGAAGTGGGACCTCTCCCAAGTCCAATGCTTTCATTGTGACAAGTTTGGTCACTATGCAAAGGATTGCCCAACCAGGCCTAATCAGCATGTTTCATTTGCGGATATGAATAAGTTCTCTCCTCAAAGAGTTCTAGGGGAATTTCTTCTAAGTCATGGGCTTTGTGTTCAAAACATGAAAGATTCTTTAATCCATGCTCAAAAGCAATCTTGCATCCATCGAATATTTAAAGAGATAAAGTATTCTTTGTTTGTTAAGTTATATCTTTTATTTGGATCTTATAATTAGTAAAGAGAGATAGTGGTTTCTCTTGAATTGTGTTCTCTAGCGTAAGATCCTTTAAAGACTTCATTTATTGCTAGTCTTTTCATGTTGGTTGTGGGGTTCTGAGTGTGACTAGAAATAAGAGGAATTGAAGTTTGTTAATTTACAGTTGGTCGCCGATATGTTATCTAAATGCTGTGATCTGTGATAGGCCTTGAACTCTTGGAGGTTGGACCTACATGCTAACGCCTCAATGCATTAAAGAAGCAGTTATGCAGTTGTTTTTGTTGTGCCGACTTGGCGATCTCGAGAGGTAAAGGTTGGAAGAAGAGTTATGCAAAATTCAATAGGAATAAGTTTATCGCCATTACGATCTTTTGATATATTTCTCTTTTGACGTGATTTATTTATTCATGTTTTAATATTGTTCATAACCTGAGATAGTAAACTTTGTATGATTCTAGTCTTTTCTTTGGATAGTTATAAACTGTTAGTAATCTCTATCTAAAATGCTTCTAGGACAAATCTAGGAGCAAGAAGGTAATGAGAGATTGCTCAATGATGAAAAGCTTGTGGCATCTTATGAGGAAGTCATTCTGACCAAAGAAATGATCAAGCGTGAAATCACAACTTGCAGTCATGGAACTGAGTTGATGGCTAGAGGGAGTTCACTTCCAGAAGTCTTCCTTGCAATCTCTGAAGCAGGGGTCAAGAGGGAGTTTTGTAACTCACTGAGAAGAAGTGAAGATTACTGTATTGCAAAGCTAGGTGCTAAATCCTTAGAAGATCCCTTTAGTTGTTGAGATCAGAATTGCTCAAGACTGTCATCTAGATTTGTCATTGGTAGCTCCACAAACCTATTCAGAATGGTGAGATCTAGGATGAGGTCGAGGAGGACTATCCTGAACTCTCTATAGTACCAGAGGTGTGCGCTGGAAAACATTTATCTAATTCAAGTATTCTGCTGAGGCAATCTTGGCGAAGATGTGAAGAGTTGATGCAAGTGTAGAGACCGGAGGGAGTACGGCTTGAGCACGAAGATGGCAATCTTGTTGCAGCAAAGCATATCCTGAGATACTTGCGTGGCACAGTTGGATATGGATTGAGATATTCTTCAGGTTGGATCTGCTATGATATCCTTGTGCGGCAGGAAGCAATCATCTGTAGCATTGGTGGCCGGGCGGTATGTGCGGCTTGTATGGCAGCTCGGGAGGCGGTGTGGCCGTGGCTCCTTGCGGGATTATTTAAGGCGATCAATGGGGCCCACTATGTCATTCATTGATAATCGGAGTTCGTGAAGCTATCATCAATCATATTGAAGACAAGCATGTTGAGTCCGTGCCACTATATTAGAGATAATGGTATTCTTGGAGGCTATACAATTGGGGTACTCTCGCCTTAACAGGTGGGACAACGGACATTAAAATGAAGCCTTCTCTCGAGAATCAGAGTTTGTGTACTTTTGGGACCAAACGCGGGTATGGTGGAGATCGACCTTGAAAGAGTCTCAAGATCGGTGAGCATGTTAATGAGTTCTTCTTCTACATACGAGTTAGAAATTGAAATCCCTTGTTAATGCATTTTCCTCTAAGACGGAGGAATTTGAGGTGCAAGCCCTTGTTAATGCATTTTCCTTTGAGACGGAGGAATTTGAGGTGCAAGCCCTTGTTAATGCATTTTCTTCTAAGACAGAGGAATTTGAGGTGCAAGCCCTTGTTAATGCATTTCTCTTTGAGAGAGATTTGAGGTGAAAGCCCTTGTTTCCACCCTCTGGGAGAGCCATGGTGGATGTCATGTGTGTGACTCCATGACAACATCTTGTACTTGTGTTTCACCCTCTGGGAGAGCCATGGTGAAAGTCACGTTGAGGTGACAACATCACGCAAGTGATGAACACTTGTACACACCATAGTATGGTTGTAGCCATTATGGTTGATATCGTGTTGAGGCGATATCTAATATCATGATGAAGTGATATTCTTCTTTTCACTTATGGTTGTAGCCATAGTACTAGGCATCACGATGAGGTGATTTGCCTTGTGCAGCTGGAAGTATCCTCCCTAGCTGAGAGGGAGTGTTGATGTTTAAATGCAGCTTCGGTCATTACTTCCAGCCATCTCCTTTACCTTATTTGTTAAATTAAATAATAGCTAAGAGGCTATTTAATTTATATGCATCAAGAGGCGTGATTTTCAATTAATGAAGAATTGTATGAGGCTGACCTCATTCTATCTTAGGCGCAATTCTCTATGAAGGAATTTCATTTATTATAGATGGCCGACTTCTTGATTATAAAATATATATTACTTATGAAGGCCGACTTGGAGATAATTGAAGAGGTGCGACCTCTCTCAATACATGTATATATACCCATTCATTTCTCTCATTGTTCATCATCGAATTCATTAGCCTTCTTATTCATCTTCAGAGCAGTGGGAGTTTGTAAAGTGCAGATTGAGATCTGAGTATAAGGCAGAAATATTCAAGCAGTTTGTATCACTCAGTCCTGTACTTACATCAGTCTGTGATACTGATTTTTTGGCTTACTTATCAGCCTCTATTGTAAAGGAGATTTTTCATTTGTGAATCAATAATATAAGAGATATTATTGGCTGGGTTTTTCTCCCTCAAGAGGAGGGTTTTCCCAGGGTATCTGCTGTGTATTGTGTCTGATTTTGAATTAAATTTCTGTGCATTAAATCTGATCGCTAAATTTAACATTTTGGACAATCATGTTACTAACACATATATCAACTCCCTTATTCAATAAGTACATAACAGGCACATTTGAGTTTTGACAATATAAATGTGATGGATCTTTATTTGTTTCTTTTTCTAAATCATGCATGCTTTGATGGTCAAATCATTTTTTTTAGAGATTCATATTTTTAAGATCGTTGCATAACTGTTTTGAGATTTGTGGTTTAGTTTCCTCCCGAACATTATTGTGATAACAATTATGTGAAATTTATCTTGCAGAATTCATTCATTGGTTATGATGTTCTTCACAAGCTTGCAATTTCTCAGCCTAAACAATATTTACAGGTTGGCATTATTTACAAAATATGTGTTGGGCAGTGCAATCATTGAGCATTTTTTTACCTATTGAAGATAAATGGAAATTTAGAAGAATGCTGAAATATAAGCTTGCTTGTAGTATTCTAAAATTTGAGGGTACTATTTTCATTTTCAGTCCAAATATCCTGAAGGCATACCTCTGGAGACGGTCTTTGTGCACCCTTCAATGATTGGCATGTTGGATTCTGCTGCAGAAGATGCTATTGACAATGGGGGATGGTAAGGGTTAGAAGGCATTCTGATAAAAAACAATCTACTAAGAATAAAAAGTTTAATATTTGTGACTAATATTTTTGTTTACATCTTCTTCTGGTATACAGAATGAGCTTCTGAACTAATTTTTGTTGCCCTTTCTGATTAATCAATTTTTCACCTTGCATTTACAGATTGCCATCTATTAATAAGGATTAAGGTCGGAGCTTCCTGTGAAATAGGAAAGATAAGAATTTATCAGCGACTTTTCCCATTCCACCAAATAAGATAAAGCTATGGTTGGTAGATGAATGAGCAGGAGTGATAGTTATGTGTTAGAAAACTCTGCCTCTTACTCTTAAACTGTTGCAATCAATCCAACTTACCAACCTTTACTTAAGTTTGCAGGAACATAGATGTTACAACTCTTAAGGTATTCTTTCCTGTAACACCCATTCCTGGGGACTTTGCTCAGATGCACCTGTTGTGTCTCTCCTCTTCCAAAAGACCAAACAACTACACCCATTAATCAACCATTGTTTTCTTTTCATTTTTGGGTGTTTGATGTTGAGTTCACTGCTTGCTGAGTGTCATTCATAGAAAAATCAATGATGAATCCTCATCTCATATGGATCTTATCTGAGTGATGCCTGCAAGGAGAAGGAAAACTTGTATCTTATTTTAATAGGGACTCAAATATGACCTCCAAAACTTTCATTTCCCACTAAAGGTAAAACTGCTACAGAATTTTGCTAGTTCATTTCCTGTTGCTTGGTTTGCTAATCCTACATATAGCACATTCCTCTATGGATGTTGAAATGTCTGCGCATTTTCTGATAATAGGCATGCCTTTGCAGATTTGCTAATGTCTTGGCCACTAAAAAGTTCCCAACCTATTTTGAAGGTTTAAACTTCTCTCCTGAGCGTGCTTCTCTTGTTCTCTGGTGTACCCAGCTTCTCCAAGTTGTAGAGCAGCACTTTCTTAATGTGGTAGTCTTCTTTGGTCACAAATCTGCGGCTTGTGCTACTTGCAATTGTTGATATGCCTCCTTAAAGTCTTCATCTTTTGCTTAATCCTCCCAATATGGTGCCTAAAGATAAAATAAAAATATTGTCTTTCATAAACGAAAGTTCAAGCTGAGATGTGGTGCTTAAAGCTAAAATCAAAGGTAACCTGAGTAATGTTGGCGCTAAATCTAACCACTCGAGTGCAGGTTAATGACACAGCTATGTACACTACCGCAATGAGTGCTCTTTCAAATTAGAGGAAGCTCCTCGCTGTGCTGGAAATGCATGGAAAAGAAAAGTAATCTAAGTCCTTATCTTTTGTTCTAGTTGAATATGCAATAAGGTTATGAAAATTTCAAGAATCAAGCAGAGCTAAGGATTTCTAGTTTCAGATCATTAAATCACAACTAAGCTAACTACTTAACCTATCCAGCTTTCCTCAAGAAAACAGAGCATGAGGAAATGGAGCAGTGATGACTATTGGACGATAAACGAGTTTAGATTCTCTACTTGAAGGCAAGGTGGCGCAACTATCATCTCAATCTAAACAAGCTTATTGGGCACAAAACAGATTTAAGAATTTACCAAGACAACCTTATGGAACCCTATGTGGCATAACACTTGATCGAAATAGTAAAGTCTTCACAAAATAGCCTTTATCACCACAATCTCATGAAACCCTATGTGGCATAACCTTTAATTATAATGATAAAGATTCACAAAACAGATTTATCACCGTAATTTCTCGAAACCCTATGTGGCATAACGATTGATCACAATGGTAAATTAACACAAAACAGATTTTATCATCTCAATCTCTCGAAACCCTATGTGGCATAACAATTGACCTCAATGATAAAGATGTTCAAACAGATTTATCTAAACTATGGGAGGAATTTACTACGCCAATCTTATGAAACCCTATGTGGCATATCACTTGATCAAAATAGTAAAGACTTCACAAAACGATTTTATCATCACAATCCCACGAAACCCTATGTGGCATAACACTTGATTATAATGATAAAAGATTCACAAGACGTGAAGAATCCACTATCACAAGCGCATGAAACCCTATGTGGCATAACAATTAATTGTAATAGCAAAGACGCATGAACAAATACCAAAGAGCAATATTGAGGGCAAGGTAGGCGCAGCATATATTTCTCTCTCAAGCAAAAGTTAATTACAAATGAGCAAAAGCTCTTATTTATATACATCAAGGTGTAGGTAACCCTAAAATCACCTTGAGTTCACTACAGTTCTTGCAATGCATGCAAGATATGCGCCAAACCCTAATGAAGTAAACTATACAGTTAACTGGAAAGCTACCATCAGTTTAACCGGTACAAATAACCTAATTGGACAATGTGCAAGCATGCACGTCCTTATTTAAAGCAAAGTTAACTGGCCACTACCTTCAGTTAACTAGAAACCCTAACCCTAACTCCAAGTGTGAAAGGCGAATCTCAGAATAGATATGCATGTGATGACAACGAGTCAACTCGAAAGGGTAACGCCAAGTTTAACTCCTGTGTGTAATGTTCATCCCGGTAGGTGGAACCGGTCTACCGGGTCGTGATTCAGCAATCAACCCCTCAACGAGGCTGTCAACTGCATCAGCATCTGAATGTTAGCAACTTGAGCAATCTTGGCAATCTTTGCATACTCAAACTAGCATTTCACTGACTGGTAACTTTGGCGGCTCCGTAACTGAAGTGATGACCATTATCTCTGAAAAACTCACCTGTTGACTGTGAACACGGCTATATTCTGACAACATTT
>VDFB02171169.1:0-13787 GCA_007258455.2 Sequoia sempervirens | reverse complement strand
TTTTTCGACACTAGCTATTTGAGGGAGATCCATCGAGACACTAGGTAAAAAAAAATGGAGTCTTATAATTAGAACATACAAACTACAATTATTAATAAAATAATGCTTGCTTGAAAACTTTTGAATATCTTATTTGTAAGTGTTTGGTGGGAAGATTGGGGTAGAAATACCCAAAATCTAAAAAAGTTAAGCCCTTCAAATTTTGTCTCAACCTTGTAGCATTTTTGGGTATGATTGCAACTAGAGTTTGTTTGATGAAATTCACACAAAGAAGCGCAATAAATTGACTTAGTGATGCCTTAATGATCTAATGTTTGTTCAATACAACCTTTGGCTTTGCACAAAAAAGATGGACAAATTAGAGGAGCTTATTGATTTGGATGACATTTATCCCTATGGTGATTGGACCACATAGGATGAGGAACCCTCCTTGTTTATAGAGGATGAGATTGCTGATTTGGAGAGGCAGGCTATGGAGGATTTGGTTGCAGCAAAAGCAAGAGATATTGGATTGGATGATATTGATGTTATAGAGGAGTTGTAATTACCATCTAGTAGCAGGGTGGAGCCATATTCTAAGTTGAGTGAGGAGCCATAGACGAGTGTGAGGACTAGACCCTCTTCCCAATTTTTACTAGAATGAGGAAGAGGAAATTGTAAAACCTTGTTTACAATTAGTTTAAAATTTGATATGAATAGGCGTAAAATAATATTAATCTGAACATTTTTCCTGATATTGGTTTGTGTTCTGTCTTTACATGTTTGATTTGTGGTTTGCCAATTGTAATCCTGCTGTTTTACCAAAATCCATCCAATGTTGGTCTTGACTAAGTTTTTTGAAGCTTTTGCAAACTACCTGATCCTTTAATTTAAATTTTCATAGTGTGCTTAAAAAACATGTGTCAGGATTTCAGACACTTATATACTCTGCTGCATTTGAACAAATTTGTGGAAGAAATTTCTTTATGCTAAAGGGCTTTTATCATTTCTTTAATTTTCCTCAATTTTTTAGAACTGATCAATAGTATACCATAAAAAATATGTCTTATTTGCAGGGTGAAAATGCTCTGAGAGAAGCCTACAAAAAATCCGAGCACATCAACTACTACATTGTGAGGCCTGGGGGTTTAACTAATAATGAAGGGGGAAAGCATGGTTTGATTGTTGACCAAGGTAAGTTTCCCATCTCATAATTCCTTGATTATCATAACAAGTAAATATTAGTGATGCCAAATTAATGAGCAAATTATAAAAATATTTTTTTTGTCTTTTGACATTCCATCCAAGTTTATTACTAATGTCATATGCACTCAAGTTTTTAGATCTTCAGTCGGACATAATATCATACGATATCATATGCACTTATCTGTTGCTTCCTTCTGCATTTGTAACTACTTGAGACAAAAGAATGTGCATATGCATAATTGGTATACATTTGCAACCTAATCATATTCCAAATTTGCGACTTCAAGATTCCAGTCCTGTGTATAGATCAATTCAATGTAAACAATTTGGGCATGGGATTTTTTTATAATAGTTGTATTCCATAGTCAGTGGTTTATGCTCATAGAAACCTGTTCCATCATAATGCAGGGGTATAAAACATAATCTTCGTATAGTAGGAATCTCCATCATTTGTGGCACAATAATTAGATGAGATAAAACACTAGGCTTCTTGTATCTGCATAGGATTTTGTTATTTCAAGGGGACAAGCATATGCACTTATTATGGCAGTTTATTCACGTGTTTTGGTGCATTTTTATTTTATTATTGTTTTCTATGTATGGGCAATAGGTGTTTGTTATTGCATACTATGAAGCCAGTGGCTGTTGTAGGGAACCAAGGACATCAAGGGGGTGATACCATGTACATAATGAATGTATATAATTTGAAGACCACCAATACGCAAGTACTCTTTACACAGGGAGAGTAGTCCACTCCATCAAAGCCACATGATGCATCTCTAGGTAGTTATTGAAATCAAAGAGGAGGTTGAAATCAATTATAATATGACCCCAAAGAACGTCCGATCAATACAATGCTGACAATGCAATGAATGGGGACACCTTGTGAGAGACTACCAGTAGAAGTAGGACAAATTGTAACTATTATGCAAATGGTGTGGACTTGGAGACCATGAAGACATCGAATGTCTGAAGAAAAAAGCCAATGCCAATATGATTGATGTAAGACATAATGAAGTATTGGCAGTTACTTGAGCCCAATCAAAGAAGGTTGTGTACCTAGACCCACATACAAAAAAAGAAAGACTTTATGAAGCAAAGGATAAAGTGGAGAATGCGATGGCTAAGGGACGACATCACTCAAATGCAAATGCAAGTATGGTAACAAATTAATTGCAATTCGGTAGAAATATTTCAAGGTGTTGGAATTTTGAAAACACATACAAGGCAGGATCAAACAGCAAATGAGAACACCTTCCACGCATGAGAGTTGCAAATAATGATTTGCTATTTCCTCAACAAGAAAAACTTACAAGAGATGCTGGGAGTTTCACTGAACTTGCTCAATATATAATGACCCCTTCCTAGTGGAAGCACTTCGACCCGAACCTTGCACTCAAAATGTTTCTCAAAGAGACATTAGAAGCGTTAAAGATCAATAAGTTTCAATGATAATATCTAATAAGATCAAAAATGATATAAACATTTCATTCTTTTCAAAGGGTTACTCATTTCCCCCTTATCACTCACTATGAATGATTCTTCTATATTATATTTCATAAGTACATTAGGGTAGATATTAAACGTCTATCAAGATCCCAAAGATGATATTCTATTGTACCATTTATCATCATAGTGAATGAATAGTCATTTATAAGACTCAATAATTGCTGCAAGCATCATTATTGCATAATCGTATATTATTTATATATATAAGTATTACTAATTGATCATGAACTTATATATCTATATATATATGTATAGATGTAATTATATTTACTTACTCCCCTTTGGTTGATTTATCATTGCCTTTATATATCCCTAATTCCCAGATTTCTTATCTCTCCATTTAATGTTCTTTTTAAATCTGCATATACCCTCTCTTGATCTGTTTATTTCTCTTTACATCTGCCTGGTATATCTCCTATATATTTCTGCTGCTATGCTCAGGATATACTCCTCTTGTTTCTCCCTTATTCGCTGTTTATATCTCTGTATTTTTAATCTTTTTATTTTCCCTTCATACATCTGTGTTTTATGGCTCACTGTAGTCTCCTCTCCTTTTATTTCCCAAGGATTGATTTCCCCTTTATACCTTTTCTTGAGACCGTCACATCTCTTCATTCACACCTCCTTGCAAGAGATACATCTTTCATAAAGGAGCGCTGCCTTTATTTATCTTAATTCTTTTAAATCCTGATCAATCCCTTTTGTTTTATTCTCTATTGCATTCGTTAGAGGCTAAGGTTTATGGATTACTCAAATATTTTGGGATCGCTGCCCTATGTATCCCCTTCCTCCATGGCTCCTTATTGATTGCTGCTTTTAAATGAACATAATCGATGCTTTTGAATTGCTGCCTTGATTCCCATCGATGGCCTTAGTTATGGCTAGTGTGATTTCATTTAGTTTTCTACTTATTATATGTTATTATATTATTTTATATTGGTTTCATATGTACATTTTTATTGTTATATTATAATTATAATTATTAATATTGGTATATGGTTATATAATTATAATATTACCTTATGGTAATTATAATTATAATAATATTAAATTACTAATATTTCTTTTTATACTTTTAATATGTATTTTGTATTTATAATAATCATAATTGTCCAATAATGATAATTTATTTATAATATTATTTTATGTTTATATTTTTATATTAATTTTATATACTTTAATATCTATTATATCATAATAATATTTATGACGTTATTTATAATATTCATAATTATAATATTGTCTTGGACAATTACAATTATGTAATATCAAATGGTTAACTATTTTAATTATGCTTCTTTATTATCTAAATGTCACGATTTCGGGGACATGACACAATAATACAATGAAAGAGAGTGCTTATAAGAGCAAAATCCTAAATGAGAAAGGGATTAGATCATGACAAGTGTCATCATCACATGTGATGAGACATAATGATCTAATAATAGCTCAAACTAAATAAAAGAAAAAAACAATACTAAGTTTAGCTTAAGAGGTAATGAATGATCACTCCAACACCCCCCTTTAAGTGAAACTTAGGGAGTAGCTAAAAAACTCGAAAAGCGAATGCATAAAAAACAAAAAATGCATGAATGGGTATTGGCAACAAGGCCTGATTAGGTACCCATGTACAAAAAATCTAATCTAATCTCTCATAACTGGAGAAAAGATGAGAACCTCATGGAAAAACTCCTCTCCAAAACAGAGAAAGACAAGATGAAGGACTAGGAAGCCTTCAAAACAATGTCCTAAAAAGAATAGGAACATGAATAACATCGTTGAAGCACGAAGAATGTAAACACCCCCTTATATTTTTTCCAATTTTTAACACATCAATCTTCACCGATTAGCGTTAGCATAATCAAATCAGCTGATGAAAGTAACCTTACGCCAAGAATGTTCACTCAAGACCCAAGATGGGTGAGGTGATATCATATGGCGCCGGGGATCATTAGTAACAAATTGAATGAAAGTACAATGCTGGAAATATAAATTATGCAATTCGACCACTTATTCAGCGGGAGTGGATTGACGGCTCAACCAATTAGCATATGAGAATGCAAGTACAAAAAGAAAGACGGCGAGGCCTGTCTCTTCCACCAATGGTGGGAATGAAAGCTTAAACAAGAAAGCAAATAAGGCGGCGAGACCAGCCTTCTTCCACTAATAGTGGGAATACAATAGAAATTTGCAGAAATATTAAAAAGCTGATCAGTACTATTGAATCAGCGTTACAATGTGAAATAAAATCTGCAAGAGCCAAGTATTAGAGATGTCCAAAGTGCTGCAAATGTTATAGAATGTCTCTCCAACTCCAAAAGACTCCCAACCATGAAAAACAAGCCCAAAAACTCCAAATACTAAAATCTGATATGACAAACCAGCAAGCACAAAACTCAGACCAGCAACTAGAAACCACACCAAAATGCTCCTAACTCACTCAATACATCACCAAATAACATGAAATCAGCTGCAAATGAAACCTAGGATGATGGCGACCAAGTCTAAGTGAACAAACTGCATCAAACACCCAACCACGAATTAAGCACAATTTCCAATGCAGTGACAGGCATGGTACAGCCTAGGTAAAGAGGCGACCTCCAAGATAAAATTCCAAACTCCATAAAAAATTCTCAAACTTTGCAGAATGGGACGCCTAGGTCATAGGAATCAAATGAGTGATTACCTAGAAGCACACAAAAAACACTCCAAGACTTATGAATGAAAATCACCTTCAACATTACAAACCAACAACCTGTAAAATTGAGAAAAACGTCAAAAGAACTTCAAAAACTAATATCAATGATGCTCAATCTGCACTCCAGAGTGAAGCACAGTCTTTCAGTGTATCCAGCTAGGTACTATCTCTCAAGCATGAAGACTGAAAGAAGAAACTAGGAGGTATGCATTCCTCGAAGCAAGCTCTAAAAATATTTCAGCAGCATAACAGTACAATAAGCAACAATGGATGATAAGAATGAAGCTAGCATTCCTATTTATAAATTTCTCCATCAATTCAATTCTCTTTCCCTCCAATTAGGGCACCCACATGACATTCAAATCCAAATTCACCTTTTTCATATTTGCATTTCATTTAGCCATCTCACAAGTTGTCCTCTTTCTTGAAGTAATAAACTTTATCAAAATGCAAATGATCACTTAAGTTAGGCGTCCCAAATAATAAGTGAAATATTTAATAAAAAACACTTATCTCCTCTTCTTGGCGTCCACCAAGATATAAGTGAAAATAAACATTATAATCACTTAAATATTTTCCTCTTATGAAGTCATCCACTTTGCCTAGGAGATAATTTCACTTAAAATATTATTTTCATCAAATATCAAACTTGCGAAAATAATCACCTCAAATGTTGGAGACCAAACTGAATAAATTGACTTGCCAAAAATAGCCACTGCACTGAACTATTGCAAAATAGTACTGCCAAAAATAGTACTTACTAAAAATAGCATATTGCTAAAAATAGTAAGTTGTTCCAAACTCATTTTGACCACAAATCAGTAGCTGTCATGACTTACTAAAAATAGTAAGTCCGGAAAAGTCCTTTGTTTCAGTTGCATGTCACATCATTGCGAAGCTCTTAGAAAACCCAAAAGGAATCCAGAATCCAAATTGCAAAATGCCAACATGCAAGCCTACAAAACTACCAAGGTATCTGCAAGAAATGCATGTCATTATCTTGTCATGCATGTTACCTCATCTTGAAGCTCTCCAAAAACCCAAAAAGCTCCACCAGACATGCGTTCAAAAACTCTCACATGCAAGCCTTCAAAACCTCCTTTAAAAGTGGAAACCCTAATTTGAGCTTTAGACTAGCCTATGCCTCCGAAATAGGCTATCAGACACAGAATAGTGTATGGCTGAAATGGGGACATTATAGTCTGCCCTTCCCAAAATTGGTTGTCCTCAAGCAATGCCACAACACTCCAAACTGATCCCAGCAAAACATATAGGATCCTAGGGTCCCATGTCCATCTCTGAAAAGATCCACCATGTTGATGCTGCTCCACTCTGAACATACAAATGAAGCCATTGTACCAGAACTGCACTAAACTTCCCTGCAATCTCAAAGAGTTAACATACCTGAAATTCAAATCAAGAAACATGGAAGGATTGGAATCAAAATCAAGCATCTCACGCCCAATAAACTCTAAGGAGTTAACATCTTCAATGTCAATGACTATCACCATTCTGAGAACAAAGAAGAATAATCTAATCAACTCAAAAACATCAACATAACTCCTTAAAGCATCAAATATGGTCTCAACAGCAAGTCTCAAAATGCCAAACCCAATTGAGCGATGGTTCGCTACCCTAGACATTTGTACAAAAAAATGTACAAAGATAGCCACTAGAATGAGCACGATATCTATCCAAAGGGTGATTCTGCTCAGTCTGAACCACCATTTTTTTCATTTGAGGCCATAAACCATCTCTGGAAAGAGATTGGAAAGTCTGAAATTGAATGGACCAGTTGCTAAACAAGACTGAAAGGGTCATCTTGGGACCTGATTTAAGGAAAATCAGCATCCAAGGAGATAAACAACTGCTGCAAAACTGAAAATCAGCATCCAAAATATCATTTCTGCTCATATCCACAGCTGAAAACAACCACTGAAGATTTCATCACAGCAAAGAACCATTCGTTGCTCAACTTTCCTCTCCAAACCTCTAGTTGAAGGTCAGAAATAATCATCAAATGGCTGATAAAGAAAGTACAAGCACCCAGAGAACTGAAAATTTGAGGCTTATCATTCCAACATACCTTCTTGTCACATATCAAATGCAGGTTGATACTGGGATCCCAAATCATAAGTAAAGAAGAACCATTCCGCAGATGGAGAATTACTCTGACTAGAACGCTTTGATCAATACGTTCTATTTGAATTATCATTTCTTGAAACTCCAAAAAGTATTCAACAAATCTGAGCTCATTGAAAAAGTTGAATTCGAAATCATGAGACAAGAATTGCTGGAAAGATTCAGTGTACCCTTCATCAAACTCCATTATGAAATTAGCTATTCTTAATGAAGGTGGTGCAAGCATGAAGTCCGATAGGAATCTGACAAACATCCGCATCAAATAAAGAATAAACCCTTCATCTGAGCGCCAATCAACTCTTTGTTGCCAATTAAGAATTGCGACTTCATTCCTCCTTGATTCTTGATTCTCCATTTTCTGAAGGGTGGATAGACTAAGAACAGCAGTAAAGACTTCATTATGCAACTCATGTATCATTATACCACTGCTGGGAGAAGTGCTAGAATTTTTCCCTTCAACCTTATTGTCAAAAGACTTCCTCATGGTTTGATATCGCATCATCCATGCATTGGAAACCATACTCAGCCTCATGTATAGTTTTATCATTCATCACAAAGAGTGGATTATCATAACTTTCCTCAATACCCACTTCAAAGAGAGGATTGTCAAAAACTTGAAAGTCATCCCTTTCATCTTGCTGCTCCAAACCTGCACATGCAACTTTTTATGTTCTTGTTACACTTTCTAGATCAAACTCCTCTTGAAGACTGTCAAGCTCTCCAATCACTTGCTCGATTTCTTGAGCTCTTTGTGCACTCTCTTACTCCTTGAAAAGTTTGAAGTCAGCAAATTGACCTTTTACCTCCGTTAGAGCCAACTGAGTATCTTCTAACATGCCCTTTGTTGATAGGAGCTCCAAAGTAAGCTCATCAACCTTTCTCTCCTTTTCTTGGAAAACAATAATGGTCTTCTTTGCAATTTTGAAGGCATAATCTCGATCTTCCATCAAGTGTATGCATGCTGATTTCAATGCCTCTATGGAGTCTTTGGTAAGTTGCAAATTAGAGAGAGCAACTTCATCCTTAACTCCTCTTCGTCTCTCTTCAGTCTGAGCCTTCCAGTAGAGTTCTATCAAACTATGTTTGGTCAAATCTAGATAGAGCACGCACCTCATCTTCAACCGACACCTTGGATTGACCTCACTCATAAGAATGCGAAGATGGTGAATTGCTGATAGGCTGTAAGAAAAAATCAGAACTTTGTTTCTTGCCTTTGCTGCCCTCATTGCTGCTCCAACATTCTTGTCTTTCGCCACCAATTAGCTGAGAATGCTCAATATTAAGAAGAGGATCAGACTCTTAAAACTCTTCGAGCCTTTGCTTGCAATTAGCTTCTTGAATGGGTAAATCATGTTTCTGTTTGAGAACGTCAGCAAATCTTTCATCCTCAAGAGCCATAAGGTCTCCTAGCTCTTCTTCCTCCTCACTGTCTCCTTGATCAAAGGTTATGGTAGCCTCCAACTTGATGAGTGAGTCATCATAGAACGCTGTCCTAAAGTTTTGGAATCAACATACTCCTTAGTGGCTGCAACCAACTCAAAGGGATCATTATGGAGCTTTTCCAAGCGAGCTTCTTCATCAAAAACAACTTCTCCTTCAATGGCCACCTCATAGCTTGCAATGCAATCAAAATTTTGGTCTTCATCAGGATCAAAAGGAAACTTATCCCACACAAGTTTTTTGTCATATCTTGATGCCATCACACCCGGACCCCAAAGGCTAAAGGGTTGATTGTAATGATCAACAGGAAAGTGCTCATCGTGCTTTCCTTGGAATCTTGACTCGTGGAATGTCACCTCCCACTTCACTTAAATTGATATCTTCAAAAACATTTCTTTCCAATAGTTCGGTTTGCTGATCAAACCCCAGACCAACAGTGTCACCACCATAATGAAGTGAAGAATCTTCAATGCTAGCTGTTTTGAAAACTTCATCATCATTATCTTCTATGGAACCATCATGAGTAAGTATGTCACTGATTTCTCATTAGCAGCCCAATGCATACCAAAGGAAGGTCTTCGCGGCTGCTTGTCATAAACTTCGTCTGCTTGTGAAAATTCGCTTTAGAAGTTAAGGACAGCAGCAAAGGAGAATTATCCTTCACCAATTCTTCAACAAGAGATATAAACACATTAAAATCATCATCCCGGTGACATCACTGATATTTCCTTCATCTTGCTCTAATTTCTTCAAGAGTGGCGGTTTCCCCTCACATTGATTGAACAATTCTTTGATCCGGCATAGCGGCAATAGGAGAATGTGCTTTTCTTCACATTCATATCGTCCAGAGGAGAGGTGAATTTGGTGGAGACTTCATCCAGCCTCTTTAATAGTGAAATAAGAATATTCTTTACGCTGTATGCATCTATTCTCTTCTTGATAGCTCCAAAGTGGATATGAAGAGGTAATGAAACAAGTGATAAATTTGATCTTGCATTTCCAAGTCTAATAGCAAGTTACTTGTCCAGAGATCTGAAAATGTGTTTAAGTTAGCAACTCTTCTGGGAAATTGAAAGCTACCGGTTTCATCAAGATCTTGGAAACTTTCTACAATCCTATGAAGAATCTTCTTCATAGTTTCATCACCATAAGATATCAAAGTTGCTAGAATCTTCATAACTTCACTAAAGCATGAAGTAACCAACAAACTGATTTCTTCATTTGGATGCCCTATCCAATAAGGATGAATCAAAGAGGTTATTGCAAGAGATAATGCCTTATTCAACAAGTCAGTAGGTGATTGTTGGACTTGGCTCAAACAATGTTCCAACTCTGATAGTATACTCACTTCTTCACCTCTTGTCTGACATTCTTTATTGAGTCTTGTACCTGCAATGGAAAACGACCTTGCCAAACTTCTTTCTTCTTCAGAAGCCATAATGAAATCTGACTTCTCACGGATCCTGAACATCAGAAAATGTAACATCTTTGGAACTTCTGGAAGTTGAAACTAAACTGAGTTATGACCTCTAGTGTAGAATCTGATTTTTCTGCCACTCATCTGTAGACTGAGCTCTGTCTTTTCATAGGATGGTAGGATCTTGGCTTTGATACGATTGAAATATACCCCCTTAATTTTTTTTAATTTTCACATCAATCTTCACGTTAAGCGTTAGCATAATCCGTCGATTGATGAAAGTAACCCTCACATGGGAATGTTCACTCAAGGGCCGAATGGGTGAGGGTATTATCATATGGCGTCGAGGGGATCATTAGTAGAAACTGAATGAAAGTGATACAATCTTTGGAAATATAAATTATTACCTTCGACCACTTATTGATGGCCGATTGGATTAGCTGGCTCAACCATTAGCATATGAGAATGCAAGTCACGAGAAGAAACGATGAAGACTGTCTCTTCCACCAATGAGTGGGAATGAAAGCTTAAGCAAAGAAAGTAAATAAAAGGCCAGCACTTCTTCCACTAATTGGGAATACAATAGAAATTTGCAGAAATATTAAAAAGCTGATCAGTACTATTGAATCAGCGTTACAATGTGAAATAAAATCTGCAAGAGCCAAGTATTAGAGATGTCCAAAGTGCTGCAAATGTTATAGAATGTCTCTCCAACTCCAAAAGACTCCCAACTATGAAAAACAAGCCCAAAAACTCCAAATACTAAAATCTGATATGACAAACCAGCAAGCACAAAACTCAGACCAGCAACTAGAAACCACACCAAAATGCTCCTAACTCACTGAATACATCACCAAATAACATGAAATCAGCTGCAAATGAAACCTAGGATGATGGCGACCAAGTCTAAGTGAACAAACTGCATCAAACACCCAACCACGAATTAAGCACAATTTCCAATGCAGTGATAGGCATGGTACAGCCTAGGTAAAGAGGCAACCTCCAAGATAAAATTCCAAACTCCATAAAAAATTCTCAAACTTTGCAGAATGGCACGCCTAGGTCATAGGAATCAAATGAGTGATTACCTAGAAGCACACAAAAAACACTCCAAGACTTATGAATGAAAATCACCTTCAACATTACAAACCAACAACCTGTAAAATTGAGAAAAACGTCAAAAGAACTTCAAAAACTAATATCAATGATGCTCAATCTGCACTCCAGAGTGAAGCACAGTCTTTAGTGTATCCAGCTAGGTACTATCTCTCAAGCATGAAGACTGAAAGAAGAAACTAGGAGGTATGCATTCCTAGAAGCAAGCTCTAAAAATATTTCAGCAGCATAACAGTACAATAAGCAACAATGGATGATAAGAATGAAGCTAGCATTCCTATTTATAAATTTCTCCATCAATTCAATTCTCTTTCCCTCCAATTAGGGCACCCACATGACATTCAAATCCAAATTCACCTTTTTCATATTTGCATTTCATTTAGCCATCTCACAAGTTGTCCTCTTTCTTGAAGTAATAAACTTTATCAAAATGCAAATGATCACTTAAGTTAGGCGTCCCAAATAATAAGTGAAATATTTAATAAAAAACACTTATCTCCTCTTCTTGGCGTCCACCAAGATATAAGTGAAAATAAACATTATAATCACTTAAATATTTTCCTCTTATGAAGTTGTCCACTTTGCCTAGGAGATAATTTCACTTAAAATATTATTTTCATCAAATATCAAACTTGCGAAAATAATCACCTCAAATGTTGGAGACCAAACTGAATAAATTGACTTGCCAAAAATAGCCACTGCACTGAACTATTGCTAAAAATAGTACTGCCAAAAATAGTACTTACTAAAAATAGCATATTGCTAAAAATAGCAAGTTGTTCCAAACTCATTTTGACCACAAATCTGGTAGCTGTCATGACTTACTAAAAATAGTAAGTCCGGAAAAGTCCTTTGTTTCAGTTGCATGTCACATCATTGCGAAGCTCTTAGAAAACCCAAAAGGAATCCAGAATCCAAATTGCAAAATGCCAACATGCAAGCCTACAAAACTACCAAGGTATCTGCAAGAAATGCATGTCATTATCTTGTCATGCATGTTACCTCATCTTGAAGCTCTCCAAAAACCCAAAAAGCTCCACCCGACATGCGTTAGAACTCTCGCATGCAAGCCTTCAAAACCTCCTTTAAAAGTGGAAACCCTAATTTGAGCTTCAGACTAGCCTACAGGCTTCCGGAAATAGGCTATCAGACACAAAAGAGCGTATTGCTAAAATGGGGACATTACAAACAAGTTGTAGACAACTGTCGAATTATGAATGCTATAGTGCTGAAATGAAGAACCTCCTTTAAAATAGATGATGATTAGGATCAAGAAGACAAGAAACTGCATGAGTGCCCTCGACGACAATACTTGAACAATGATCAAATGGCAAACAAAGAAAAACATTTGGGTCGAAGATACAAATGCCAATAGTATGAAGAACCAGTCAAGTGAAAATAGATCACCTCCACAAATAGGAATGCAAAAGTGTCCATATGGTAAATGCTCCATCTCACCAAAATGCATGGTAACAAACTACTACATCCACTTAGTACATAGGAACAAATATTGAATACATTATTACATAGATCACTCCAAAATGAAACCTAGGAAGCATTAGCACCAACAGTAGAAACCTCCTCCAAATGTTGACAAGGGAGAGCCAAGACAGGTCCACTGAAATTGTGTCATCAAGAATTGCATGAAGGAGAACAAAAAATATTTGAATGTGCACATGAAAGTACGCGCAACTGAAAAAGGGTGTGCAAACCAAGACACACACATGAGGCAAGAATTAGTAGGATTCGATGTTGTCATGGAAGGGACACTCACTTGACAAAGATGTGATGGAAAAACAAAGGCACTACACAACCCCCCCATGGCACTTTATAACATAGTGCGAGTACAAAAAGGCACAACAAGATGTGTGAAGATCTCCAACAAGTATGTACAACAGTGACACTTTATCTCAATATGTCTACAAAAAAGAGTGCTCACAAAAGATGTCTACAATGCAGAAATAGGACAAAATGCTAGAAAGCATGTAGAACAACCTAAAACAAGTCATCCCACACAAACAAAAAGTTTTCAAGAGCCAAAATGTCCAAGTAATTCATTAGAATGTGAAAACACAAAAAACTAAATAAAATGTACTTGGGGCAAAATTTGAAAAAAGTGTATGGATAGTTGTGAAGAGCCTTGAAAGACCTTTCCAATGCCGTAAGAATCATGAAATAAAAGGAGAAACTGGTCAAAAGTAGTGAGGTTGGGATTGAAAATAGCACATTTGACTTTGATAGGTTGTAAAATGCACCAACAACAAAAAATGGTGATAAGGC
>VDFB02171168.1:0-35603 GCA_007258455.2 Sequoia sempervirens | reverse complement strand
GATTAAAAATAAATCCAAAAGGTAAACTTATATATTGGAAAAGTGGAAATATCAATGATGTATCAAATATGAAAATGAAACCCTAATAAGGTTTCCAAGGATGGTTAGGGTAAGTAAAATTGATTTCACAATCAATATAATAGAGAAAGATGTAACAATATAAAATTAATGAAGAGTTGGGCATGCAAAGAGTTTCAGATATAAAATTGAGATATAAATATCATAGAAGTATAGATCTAAGAAACCCTAATATGAATAAGAAACAATAGAAGAAGACTAAGTTGTATAGGATTTATTGGTTTTACAAGAATAAAATGAGGTATAAAAGGGACAAAGAGAGAATAAATTGACAGAGAGGTAGAGAGAGGCCTAGAGCTTGGGGAGAGAGAGAGGGGGAGGAGAGATAGGTATAGAGAGAGTAAGAGGTGAGAGGGAGAGATATAAAGAGATAGCTAGAGGGATGGGGAGAGAGTTGAGATTGAGTTAAGTAGAGAGAGAAGGATGGAGGGAAAAATAGGTAGAGAGAAAGGTCTAGAGAGAAAGAGAGATATATAAAGAGGGACAAAGAGAGAGGGAAGGAAGGATGGAGAGAGAGGTAGAGAGATAGGTATAGAGCTCAAGGAGAGAGAGAGAGAGAAAGATAGGTCTAAAGAGGGACAAAGAGAGAAGGAAGGAGGGAGGGACAGAGAATTAGATAGTTAATTATAGAGTTCAACAAATTGATAGGGAGAGGTCTAAAGAGGCAAAAAGAGAGGGAGGGAGGGAGATACAAGTAGAGGGATAGGTCTAGAGCTTAAGGGGAGACATAGTGAAATATAGAGGTAGAGAAAGGGACAGAGAGAAATGATGATTTATGAAGTTTTCTTCATCTCCTTATTATAAAACTATAAATATTTCATTATTGGTTAATTTTTCTAATGTTTCAAGTATTTTGAGATGAGTATTACAAAAAAATCATGAAAAAGGGACCTCATATGCGAATAGTAATCATTTGATGTTTCAAAAATGAAATATGAATTTCATATGATTATAATTAATTTTTTGTGTAAAACATAGAAACACTAGCTAGTCCATTGTGTAGAGCTCTTAATCTCCTTTCCAACGCTTGTAAAAAATCAAAATTTTGATAAGAAATTTTTTTTTAACCCTAGTTTACTAAAGAGGGTTTTTAGGTCTTCAAAATGGACATTTGTTTCAAAAAAATATCCATTTTGAAGACCAAAGAATGGGTACCCCTTTTTCAAAATGTATATCTTTTTGAAACATATATCCATTTTGAAACAAATATCCATTTGAAATGGATATCTGTTTTGAAATAGATATCCATTTCAACAGTTTCAAACAGATATCTATTTTTTCTGAAAAAATATGTAGGCTTGGGATTTCTCTCAGGTTTGCCTTGGAATTTGGCTTGGGAGTGTCATACCTAGAAATTCAACTACAAAAACATGTTTAGAAAATTTCCTTAGTTTTCCAGAGTTCACCCTTGTGATTGATGACTTTTTTTATCTGAATTTGATGAAACGAAAATGGTTTATTGAGAAAATTGTGAGCTTTCCAGCAATATAAGATGTGTATTATTTTGAATTTCATAGATAATTATTATTGATTTTCTACATTCATTATGACTAAAGTCCAGATTGATAGGTTGATTGAAAAAAAATCTATAATTTTCAAACAATTTCATTTTTTTCAAATTTGAAAGATGTACCACATTCTATGCTTCTCATACTATAGAATAAATAAATAATTAAATTTCATAAATTTTTTACCAAGTTATAAGTTATAATAAAAAATTCATAACTAATTATTTAGTTGAAAAAAAAATTTAAAAAAATGTGGTACATTTGGGCATGTGTCCACTTATATTGAAAGTTTCAAAAAAATATATTTTTTTTCTTGTACTTAGGTTGGTCATACATTGGGGCAGTGGGCCTAGATCGATTGGCTAAAGCATCTAGTTATAGGCAAGAGGTCACAGGGTCTAGTCTCTGCACCGTCACTATGGTACAGGAGGGCATGTTGCACTAGTGTCATCAGTCATGTGAAATTTTTTTACCAAGTGCATTTTAGTTTATAGGGGGAGGCTACTTGATTTTGATTCCTATAGTCTAAAAAACAAAAAAAAATGTTGGTAAGACATAGACTTGTTTTTTTTTTTTCTCAAAAAATTTAGTACTACTGCATTGAAATTTCAAAATTTCAGCAAATAGATATACTTTTTTCCAAAAAAAGTCTAGTAGCTTAGAAACTACATTCAATTTTCTACAAATTCTATTCTAACATAACATATTTTCAAATTGTGTTAATAACCTATTCAAATTTTTATGTCAAGTTGCATAACTCTATTTTTTTAATTTTTCATTGCCACTTAGGGGTCTAGTTTGGAACCCCATGATCCTACACCATCCCAGGTATTAAATAAATATCTTGTATCTATTTAACTTTTTGAGGATAGAGAAATGAATGTAGAATTTAATTAAATGAATTGACTTATTGAAAAATAATAAGGATGAAGGATGGATTAATCAAATAAATTATTCATATTTATTCAATTAATGGTTTAAAGGATGATTATAAATTTTAATTGATTAATTGGCTTATTTTATTAATAATAGGATAGTGTGAAGTTGAGTGTGATTGTGTGGAAAACTTTAGGTGTTTATATTTTTTCCCTCTTTGAGATGGTATTGCAACTAGATGAGGAATGCCATTTCAAATAATAATAAATTATAGTTCTTAGGAAGCAATGAGACCCATTTCCAATAATGCCCTATTCATTGAGAGGATGGGAATGGCAATAAGGATGGAGATTGGTATGCCCCATCGAGAGGGAAAACTAGTTTAAAGGATAGGGGTACACCTTCAAAATAGATTAAAAGATTAGAGGATGAAGGATAAAAGGAAATACAAGGAATAAATAGGATAGTATAAGGATGAATGGATTAAGATAGGTAGAAGAGATGGAGAGATAGATGGATTGAGTCATGATGTGACATTTTAGAAACCTTTATTGGATATAGCAGTTTTTGTTATGAACCAAGGTACATAAGGACCAAGGTGATGATGTGCCAAATGCATAGAAGACTAATCCAAAAGAAAAATGTCACATACAAATGTATATATTATGGAAAGCTATGATATGAAATGTCATGATGTCATTATGCAATTATATTGCAAGGACTATTGTAGCTGCAAATAAATTGATAATACACACAAGAAAGAATGCACAAATGACATGAAGAAAATCACATTGTTTTTCCTAGTTAAGATAAAAATTGATTGAATTATTGGTGATGATGATAATAACATTGTTGATGATAAGAACACGATGAGTATTTGGAACACTATATCTCATTCATAACATTGTTAATGATAAGAAAGGATTTAAAATGACATATCCAAGTATGTGTAGGATCATGATGGGCCAAAAAGTGGTGATATGATGGGTATGTGTAGGGTATGTAGCTAATGACTTTTTTTTACCCAAAATTGATGAAACGAAAAGGGTTTTAAAGTTATTTCCACCAGCTAAATTATAACTTTGACTTTAATAAATTATTATTATTCATTTTCTATTTGAATTGCATCTAAAGTCACGATTGATCTGATTGAAAAACATCTATACACTTTCAAATGGTATCACATTTTTTAATCCAAAAATGCATCATTTCTGCTCCATACTATATAGGATTAAAAAATTAATTTCATGGAAATTTTGACAAGTTAAGATAGTCGGTTATATGGGTTTTATATTTTTTTAGTTGTAATAAAAATTCATAATTAATTATTTATGAAAAAATTACAAAAAATATTACATCCACCTTGGGTTATACAGTCATCTACTTATATATAAAATATATTATAAAAATATTATTTTATTATAGTTAAAATTAGTAGGACAAACACCTACTTATTTTCCACGAAATTTAAGTGCTACTAAGTTGAAATTTCAAATTTTTCACTAAATAGAATTTAAAAAAAAAAAACTTAGTAGTTTAGAAACTACATTGAATTTTCTACAAATTCTATTCTTACATATTTTTTAAATAATATAGATAACTTATTCAAATTTTTACATCAAGTTGCCTAACTTTGATTTTTCTAAATTTTTTGCCACTTAACGGCCTTATTTTTCCATGATGATCTTGCACATACCCATCCCAATTATGATAAAGTGAGTATAAGTGGATCAAGGCTTGCAACAAGGCTAGAAAAAAATATTAAATTCTTTTAGATATTCCACTAGATTGCATTGTTGAATTGTATGGATTAGGATTGTGTGCATTGGGATAGATTACTTAGGAATTTCTTGGATTATGAGGGATGGGAGGATAATTGAATGGGATTGGATTTCATGTAGGGGTATGTTCTTATAAATGAGGGTCCAAATGGGGTCAAAGGTTTCCAAGATGGTACACATGCCAAAAAATATTCATATAACATCTTTTGAAAGACATATGATACCAATGTTATATAATTAATATCACTTGAGTCCCTCCTCCAAAAGATATCACTCCAATTCTTAGTGCATTTATGAAATATTCCAAAAAGGAGAAAATAAGTGAAGACATTTCTATTATATATGATTTCAGAGAATAAGAATTATTTTTCATTATTTTTTCAACTCAAAAGATCTATGCTTGGGATGTATTTCTTGGAAATTGTGTGATTTTTTCTCCTCATCCAATGTGTAGTTTCTTTCATTCATCTTGCCTTAAGAAATATGTCATATTTGTGTGTTGTTATACCAATTATCCAAATGTATTCCATATTTTTGAAAAGTCAATGTAAAGGGTGTTATTTTGTTTTTCTCTATAAAGACAAATTTGGAGCTAGAGCTTGTTGAGAAGTTGTTGAAGATGATTTAGCATTGTTGTCATTGATGTCAAAACCTTGGATCCAGAAGGTTGTGCTCTAGATGATGAACAAACTTTATCTATTTGATTGAGTACTATGATGTTATGTAGTGTGGATATTATCCTTGATCCAGATATGGTAGCACTTCATTTTGGGACATCTGTTGAATTCAATTAATGCAGTATAATGACTAGTCTAATCTTTTGATGTTGTATGTTGTGCTCAAAGCTTGCTCCGAGTAACCATGCTATTCGCACATTCACGTAGCATGTTACAAGTTTTGGTATATCAAATTGTGTTTCTCCGGTTGATATTGAAATTGATGATAATCAAGATTTGGTCTTGGTTATGTTATTCCTATCAGCTCTAGAATATATTTCATGTGATCCAAATTTTTCTATCTTCTAAGAATTATGTTATGTAATGAACCTATCTTATGTATGACCTATCCATGGGTCCCTTGGTAATGTGGTAAGAAGATATTTGTGTGCGACTTATATTTTGGGTCTTGTGCTAATGTGCAAGGTCTTATTGAATATCTCAAGGTTGTTCTTCATGCTGACATGTTTTGTAGTGATCCAATTCAAATGGTATTTGGCCAACTTAGAAGACTATGAAGATATTGTGTTTGGTTGACTTGAGAGATTATGAAGGCATGGAAGGGTATAAGTAAAGGTTGTTTTTTCTGATAAAAAATGAAGTGTAGAGTATGGTGTGTGCAAGCAGACAATAGGGTGCAAGGTGAGAAGTAATCTATTTTGCAAATGTTGTGTGAAGAAGTTGTGCAAATTTTTTTGATTAGACTGTTGCAGATAGATATTGTGCTCTTAACCGAAACTGAATCCATGCATACATAGATGCAAATCCATCAATTCACTTTTTTCAGTGAGACTATTTTGTAATTAGTTGTATTAATTGGGAAATGAGCCCATCAACAGTGAGCCTTACCTATAGTGAGCATTTTTGGTAGTGAGCCTTTGTAAAAATCACCTTAACTGGTGTCACCTTAATCGACGCTTTATAATTGAGAATTAGCATTCTCTGTGGTTTTTCCCTTCTCAAGTTTCCACATAAATTCCGATGTTCATTGTGCATGGTGTTGACATGTGCTTTCATGTTCATTTTCGTTAGTTAATTATATGATTGATTTATGTTTGCTCCAGATTAATTAAAGTTAAGAAAATTGTATAAGGATAACTGATTTAGCCCCCTCTCAGTTATCCAGACTATTCAACATAGTTAGCTTGAGATAGATGATGAATTGTATTAAATGTTGCTCCAAACATTAAATGATCATGAAATTTTGGCCCTTAGTATTGGATTAATCCTCACCAGCAATGAAATACTAAGTTTCCTTTCCTTCTCTATAAAAGGTAGTCATTTTCTCTTATAAACTTTAGTCTAAAGAGATAAGGAATTGTTAAAATTAGCTATTTTGAAATTAATACAAGAAGAAGCATTGTTGACCATTGGTGTCATCAGTTGTTGTTTCAATGGTTGTAGGGTTCCCTATCAATATTAGATGAGGTTCATTTGCAGTAATGCTGAAATTCTTGGATAGTTGATGAATCTCCAATTCATACCATTTATGATTTACTAATTATAAGTTATTTTGTATGGTTAGTCTAAACAATGTATTTTTAATTCAGTTCAATTGTGATAATTTGATTAAGGTGCACCTAATCTGGGTACTTAGTTAAATTTCATAGTTTAAAAATATTTATTTCCTTTGAAGATTACACTATTTGTGTAGGGTATATGCAGGATCATGATGGGCCAAAAAGTGGCAATATGATGGGTATGTGGCCGACGAATTTTTTTTAACCCAAAATTGATGAAATGAAAAGGGTTTTTAAAGGAGATTCTCGGCTTTCCACCAATATAAGTTATGCTTTACTTTGAATTTAATAAATTATTATTATTCATTTTCTATTTGAATTACAACTAAAGTCCTAATTAATAGGTTGATTGAAAAAAATCTATAGTTTTCAAACTGTATCACATTTTCAAACTCTGAAACATGTCACATTCTATGCTTCACATACTATAGGATTAAAAAAAAAATTGAATTTCATGAAGTTTTGACCAAGTTAAGGTGGTCAGACATCTGATTTTATATTTTTAAAGTTGTAATAAAAATTCATAATTAATTATTTACTTGGAAAAATTACAAAAATATGCATCACATTGGGACATAGGTCCTCTACTTATATCTAAAATCTTATAAAAAAATATTATCATTTTATTGTGGTTAGGATGGTCAAATAGACACCTACTTCTTATTTTTTCCCTGAAATTTAAGTACTACTGCATTGAAATTTCAAATTTTCACCAAATAGATTTTTTTTTTTTAAATAAACCTAGTAGTTTAGAAAATAAATTCAATTTTCTATAGATTCTATTCCTACATATTTTTGAAATAATATAGATAACTTATTCAAAATTTTACGTCAAGTTGCCTAACTTTGAATTTTCTGAATTTTTTGCCACTTAAGGGCCTATTTTTTCCATGATGATCCTGCACATACCCTATAGCATTGTGAGTTCTTCTGATTAAGAAGAAATTGGTTTATATTTGGGATTTTTCTATTAGAAGCATTGAATTGTCATGACAATTCTCCTTGGGATTTTCTAAACAAATTTATCTATCCTACTTATCTCTTTTGATTTTTTTTTTAAATATCAAAATAGTTAGGAGAAGCATCAACCTAATTGCTAAATTAGATGATGAGAAGCATTTTCAGATCTCAAATATGAGAAACACTTAGGTTTTTTATACATTATAGAAAATTGGTCTAAAACCTCATTAAATTTTTGGTTTATAAAGTAAGGCTCCGTGTTGAAACAACAAAAATACATTGAACAACTTTGTTAGATCTTGCAAGGTAAAGACCTAACTATAGAAACCTTAGGGTAGTCATTTCTTGATTTGTTGGGATTTGATTCCTTTTAAGAGAGATAAAGTACTTGTAGGATTTCTACCCAAGAATGCAAGTGATTGAGAGAAAGCAAAACAAAAATCAGATATGAGCCAAATAAACTATATTCAACTCATGAGAATGCAAAGCAATAGAATAGAATGAGATGCTCATATGAGAGCAAGAGGTGGGTATATATAGGATATTCCACCAAAGAGACTAAAAACACAACTAATATGTGATAAAGTGAAAATGTCCCTAAGTAAGCTTAAGCTAGTGTGAGGAGAGCTAAAGTGGCTTGAACAAGCTACGAAAGAGCTACAAAGATGTACCCCTATTCACACTAACACTTCCCCTTAAGTGCAACTTAGAGGGAAATGTAGAAAAAATGAAAAAAATGGGTCCCAGCAACAAGCCCTGATGAGGTACCCATGTACAAATGCAATGCAGAGAAATCTCTCATAACTAGAGAAAAGGAGAAAACCTAGTGGGACAAACCTCCTCCCCAAAAGAGAGATGAAATGCACAAAAGAAATTTTCTTAATGAAGCATGAGAAGGCCAAAACACCATGTGAGGAAAAAGAAACCCCCATAAGAGAGAAGAAGAAGAGAGAAAAGGAAACACCCCCGTCAATGTTGAGTCTCCTGCAATGATGGTAGAAGCTCTGAAGATGATCCAATCTCACTGAACAATGTTCCTCCCCTTAGGAAGAAACAAAACCAAGAATGTATGCAGGATGTCAGGAAGATGGATGATATGTAATGATGTCTCTAAAGCAAACTCAAATGTCTCCATGTTAATATTGAAAGCTAGCACACTCCAAATAGACATTCTAGGCCACACTGCTAAAGAGGAAAATACATAATCTAGTAGAGATGAATGTAGAACATGATCCAAAGAGAAATATATCCCCTTTGAAGACAAAGAAGCCTCCTCCAAATGTTATCCAAAAGTATCCACATTCACGTCAAACTGCAAAGAATGATCACATGTGTAGAGATTGAACAAGAGGGTCAAAGAGTTCCCTCGCAACAACTGAAGAAGGATCTTCTCCATCAAAGAGAAGATGAATGTCATCATTGGTGTCTCCCAAATCTGAAATATGAGACTCCATGAAAAATTCTAAATACCTGCCAAGAAGCCATCCAACGTAGCCAAATTTGAAAGAAAATGAAGATCCCGCTACACTGAATAAGAACAAGCCATATCTGTAGCAACACAATCATCATCAACTGCAACAGTAGATGGAGGAGATGAAATGCATGACTCAAGAACTAGATCTGATGTGAGTACTCCCAAGTTTAGGAAGCCAAATGTCTCCTCTGAATCATGGTTCATACTTGAAGTGTGATTAACAACCGAAGGAACAATGTCACCATTAAGAGAAAAAATTGTAAAGTTATACAACTTAGATGAATGATCTACCACCCCAGTAACAATGATCTCTCTACTCTCCAAGTCTCGAATGATGACTGAATCAAGAGTGAACTCCACAGTCATACCATCTCCACCATGTGTAATATGATATATGGAAAGAAGATTATTCATCAAATGAGGAACACACAACACATCTTGAAAAGTGTTGTCCCCAAAATTGATAGATCCATTACCAATTACACTAATATATGTATTGTTTCCCATCAAAGTAGGAGATAATACAAGGCTGAAAAAAAGAGAATATAGACTATGAAGATGCCATATGGTGAGATGCTCCTAAATATAGAAGCCATCTCCCTAATCCATGACCTGGAAAAGCACAAAGAGCATGTCCTGATGGGTGATCCCACAATAGTGGTTTACAATTTTTGGCCAAACTGGACACTGAAATTATTATTTTTAACTAAATCTTCACATTCATGCACCTATAGCGGCTAAACTGTAAGGAATTTGAAGATGATGCAAACTAGAGTCTCATCACATTTTTTCTGTAGATTCTAAAAAATATTTTTTTCAAAATTTTTGGAATTAGATTGCACTTATTTTTCCATCTCCCATGAAAACTAGTTTTTTCATAAAACAGTATTTTTAAAAAGTGATGCACACTGTATAACACATAAATTTTTTCCATGAAGGATAAAATTCTAATTCTTTCGAATTTAGATTTGTAACTCTAATATCTAGTGCTTCGACTTGGTTAGATAGTTTTTTATTGAATATTTTTTCTTTAATCAAGTTTCGAAGTCAAACCAATTACAATTCAAACATAATGCGACCGTATAACACATAAATTTTTTGGTATATATCGAAATTCAATTTTTTTTTGTTGGATCAAGGACTTGAATATCTAGTACACTCATATTTTTCAATTTTTTTTTATAATCTTCTATTTTTCCACATGTGCAGAACAAAGACCTTCATTTTCGATGAAAAACCTATGTTTAATAAAACTAAAAAAACAAATACATAATAAAACCAAAAAATATTAAAATTATATTCATTGGATAGCTCATTCTAAGGACTACCTAATTCAAGTTGGGTTTTTGAAGACTCCTCCATTTTCATCTTCAAACCAAGCTTTGAAGCGTAAAAATTTAGTTTTTTTTTTTGTTTCAGGGGGAGAATGAGGAATAAGAGGGGTTCATTCGAACCCCCTTCAATATGCATTTTCTTTTGTTTTTTTGAGTGGGAAATGTGGGTCCAGTAATTAATGGGTTCGAACCCCTTTTGGGTTCGGTCAAACTTGTAGGTTCATTCAAACCCCTAAAACCAATTTTTTTGCCATGGGGTCATTTTTTCTCAGTTTTCCTTCCTCCATCAAATTGTAAACCACTATTGTGGCTTCACCCTAATGTAGAAGTAGAACCTTTATCCTTCTTAGACTATTTTGAAAAAGGAGAAGGAGGTGATTCAAGAATTCTAGAAGGAAAATCAATGTGATTCTTTTTGAGAAGATGTTTCAACTCATCAATATCCTTCTTATAACAAGAGTGTTCTTCATGTCCATCCTTCTTGCAATAACAAAAAGTTATCTATTCCTTTTCATTCCCCTTTGGAGAAAAGGAACTGGAGTCTACTTTTGGGGCAAATGAAGACTGTGCCTGATCTTTCTTGGACTTCTTCTTGGACTTCTCTTGTTTCTTGTTAGGTTTCCCTAAATATTTTTGTCCCTTTGACTAACTAGCCAACAAGCCTAAGAATTAGATAGCTTTAAGAGCCCCATGGAAAGAAGCTTGCTTTGTTCTTGCATCAACAATTTAGAAAATGAAGAAAAAAAAGGCATTGTATAAGCAAAGCCCATAGTCAATTTGTGAGTATGAAAGCTGGAAACAAAAGCGGCATATTCATGTCCAAGTTTGTTAAGAGTACTCAAGACAAGTTGAATAGCTTTTTTTTATATGCCACATGCTTTATATTGTGCTCTTAAGTCATTAAATTTTGTTACAAAGTCTTGGATGTTGTAAAAATACTTAGGATCAAGTGCCATTAGTTGATTATCAATTTGACATCCCCTAACTTCATAAGTTGTTCCATAAAGAGTTTGTAGTTTATCCCATGCATCATGTGAATTCTTACATCCTTCAATTTGAAATATTATATGAAGAGAAACTAAACTCCTAAGACAACCTAGAGCTTTTGTTTGTTCAATAATCCAAAGTATTTTTTCCTTAGCATCTTGGGGTTTAGTTACCTTTTCTTCAACATAGAGTGTGTAAGTTTGTTGCATTAAGAAGTTTCCTGCATTTTTTTCCATGTGTTTTAGTTGTATGGAGTTAGCAGTGGAAACTTAACATTTCCCATTGTGAAAGGAAAGGAGAGCATGATAAAAAAGAGATGCACAAGCACAATCACGCCAAGAGAACCTCCCCCAAATTACTCAATCAAGAAGCCCCCCACCAAGCAAAATGATTTGGAACTTTATAAGTAGTGTGGTTACAATAGCCACTAGAGCAAGATAATTTTGAGTGGACTTGATTTCAATGCTTTGATAAATCCTTACAAAATGAGCATATATTGATATTACAATGTAAGCACTTTATCAAGTGAAATTACCAACACATCTGTGAATTACATTAAAAAAACATGCACTTTCATAAAAAGAATCACCTTGATTTGAGGCTATATGCAAAAGTTATGCAACTTTGAAGGTACCAAAATGAGAACTATGCAGTCATGTGTGAGAATTTGAGATTTATGGAAAATTTTATCCATGAATTGAAATCAGAAACCATCTACACCAATCTATAGAGCATGGAAAATTAAGGAAAATAGAAAAAAAGAAGCTCAGGAATCGGAGGTTAGGAGCCCAAGTTATGGTCTTCAGAAGTTGAACTGCAATTTCCAAAGTCACAATGGAGAAGGGGTCTCTTGAAACTTTTTGATTTAGTTTATGCAAAATATTTAATCTGCATGCAAAAAATAAGAGATACCCAAATGGTTTTTTTCTGTTACGAACAAAACCCAAAAGGCATTTTTCTTTGTGATATAAAAAATATGTAACTCTAGTACAAAAAAATGATTTCAATAGAAAAAAAATGACTTCAAAAATGAAAAAAATGACATGTAATCGTTGAATAATTCATTTGAGACAAGAAAAGGCATGCTACAACTTGGAAGATTGATTAGAACACAAAATATAAAAGTCGAATGTTGAATCTGAGCTTCACATCTCCATAGATCTGGCTCCCAATGTCCAAATTGGATGAAACAAAAACCTGACTATCTTAGCTCCTCTGGAATCAACAATGAGCTCAGAATGACTCTAGGAAGCTTCAAAAAACTTGAAACTAGAAAGTCAAGAAAAGAACCCCCTAGAAACTAGAGTTTTCTCCACACTTTTTTGATTCTCCATATCATCCGAAGATGCAAAAGAAGAGCATACTCATGTGCTTCGAAAATGATAGCCCTACACTCTCAGATTTCTAAGAAAAATGCTAACCCACAACTCACAACTACTCTAATACCATGTAATATTTGTACTCAAGAATTCAAGTGATTGAGAGAAAGCAAAAAAAAAAATAGATATGAGCCAAATAAACTGTATTCAACTCATGAGAATGCAAAGTAATACAATATAATGAGATGCTCATATGGGAGAAAGAGGTGGGTATATATAGGATATTCCACCCAAGATCTACTAAAAATGCAACCAATATGGGATAAAGTGAAAAAGTCCCTATGTAAACTTAACCTAGTGTGAAGAGAGCTAAAGCGGAGAACAAGCTATGAAAGAGTTAAAGCAAAGTACCCCTATTCACACTCACGGTACTCAATGTTTTATGAAGTTATTGTGTACAAAAACACCCATCAACATGGATGAGAAATGTAACCAAATCACATTCATTGAGATATCACCCCATCATTGCCATTACCTATTATTATTTTATATTTTAGTGTTGATTCTTTGAGAGCTTCTAGTAATACTTTGCAATAAATCAATCTTAGTCTTCTAGATCTACCTCATTTGGATTCATGTTTATCAAATATTTATCATTACTTGTGGACTCTCATATTTGTATTTAGATGATTCATAAGAGGATTTCATTATCTCTTTAATGTAAATGATTTCATCCCATCTTCTATACTTTCAATTGTAGTTTAGATTTCTCTCTCTTGGTTCTACTTCTCTTATTAGGCATTTGAATCCTATTTTGGAGGAAACATATTTTTTTCCATGATACACTATAGTTGTATTCAAAGGAACCAATTTGGATTGGGGTTCTCTATTTAATTCTCTTCCCAACATGAAGATACTTTTTTTGTAGTTAATGGATTATTTTGTATCTTTGATTGTTCATTATTAGCACTAAAGGTACTTCCCTATAGATGGGACATAAAAAAAATTTATTCACTCTCTCTTATAGAAATATTTATTATATATTTTTGATGAACTTGGTTTTTTTGTGATCCATCACTTAATATATATACTTACTATTTTTCCTCTTTTGGAGAGGGGTTTTCTCCCATTGGATTTTTTTTCCTTTATTCCTATTTTGAGATATCTTTATTTTTAAATGGGTACCTAATCATTCCTTGTTGCTAGGATCCATCTTTCCCTTTATATTATGTGTGTAGCCTCCTTAAGCTTTATTTAAGATGGGGTGTTCCTCAGAAATTATATTCACATATTATTGTAAGTTTATTGTGAAGTCTTCATTAGGAAGTTACTTTCCTATTTTTAGTTTATGAATCTTATGGCATGTGTTGTAAGATTTATTTTCCCAATTTATCTATTTTGTAAAATGTGGATGTATACCTTATTGTAATTATTCATTTGTGAATAATGAATGAATGAGTATATTGATATTCATTTTGTATCTTTTCCTCTAGTTTTTAGCTATTTTGTTAATATCTCTTATAGAATAATTATTTTAGGTGATCTTCTCTTCTTTGGATCTACCTATTAGCTCTAATAAAATGGAAGTCCAAATCTCTAATAATTATCAACAACTGAAAAAGACATTCAATATAGTGAAATGTTGACAATAACTTTTTTTTTTTGCTCAATAATACCTCAAAAAGATTTCAAAAATCCTCACACCTAGCCAAAGCTAAAAATTATTATTTGAATGAAGATAAAAGCAAAAAAAAGAACATCCCAACCTTTCATACATAGTGGAATCCAATGAAAATGGAAATTGGAAAATATGAGTAGATATGGCATCCAAATGTTCTCTTCCTCAACTCCAATGCCCATCAAATAAGGTGACAGAGGAAATTATCAAAATTTTAAGCTAAGAATGATGCCCAAAATTCGATGCCTAGCTACCAAGGAGATTTCAAATTTCTAAATGAAGGATCATAATGCCCAATTACCAAAAAATTTTCCAAGAAATGTTCAAAATGAAAATGCAAGAGATGAAATTCAATTTTCACCCTTATCTCATTTAAAACAACCTATAAACATGTAACATCTCTCTCCCAAATTGGTTTTCATAATAATAGATTCAAATTGATTATGGGGTTTTTTGAAAAATCTCATCTTTTTTCATTGGTTATAGATATTTAAAGTGAAGGTTTTACATATAACTTCCCTCTCTTTTACTTTGTGTTGACTTTAGATATATATTTTAAATAAAATAAATTAATTAAAATTTGACTATGAAAATAAATGAAAACAAACTAAAGACTTTTTTTAAAAATATATTATTTTATCCATTTTAAATAATATAATTATTCAATATAATATTTTTCTATGAAAACATTACGACATATGTGACTCAATCAAATATACTTCAAACCAAATGCCAAAAATGAACTTAAATAAAATAAAATATGAATTTTATAAATGATTTTAGGAAAACCAATAATATGTCTAAAATAGATCTATTTCATGGTCAAACTCGTTCAATTCCATTTGGGTTATCATATTAGCCCAGTTCAACTACTTTAATGTTGTAATTTTCCTTCCTCTCCTAGATGATACTCTCCCTCAATGTATTCCAAAGGAAAAACATTATTGTACATCCACCTCATTTCAATAGGCATAGTTAGTCTAGGTCATTATTGAAAAATCATATTCATTAAATAATTAAAATATAAATTGCTTATAATCAAGAAAACTTTATTAGTTCATAACAAAAAATATTTACAGTTATCATCGTGATTTCAATTAGTTGTTTAAATAAAGATTATTCTATAGAGACAATGAATTATTAAATGCCATAATATCAAATATAAACTCTCATTTTAAGTGCTTTTTCCTAAAGCATTATTCATACATCTAAATTAACTAATTAATTATTCAATAAATCCATCTTTCATAATTGATAAAAAATAGGATGTGACACATATTTTCCAAAAAAAATGTACATATGGAAATCTCTCTTTTGTACAAACGTGTATCTCATGTATGGTGGGAAAACACCTTCATTATTTCAACCACTAAAGACTAAACAGATATGTGTGTAATTGCTATATAAGAACATTACTAATTCCTCTTTTGGCTTCATCAAAGCCAAAAGTAAAGAGATATAAGTTTTTGTTTATTTGTCCAACTTCCTAGCACTCAAATCGAACTTGTGACCCATTCCACATTCATAACACCAATACTTAAGAAAAAATATTAATATAATTATCCTAATTACCCTTAATACCTATCAATATATCTTTCTATTTTCCCCCAATATTAAATACTTTATTATACATCCATGTACTCAAGACAACACATATTTTAGATAAGTCATTCAGCTTTGCTAATAAATCAAGCATTGCTTTTATATTTAGTTAGAGGGATACTCTTAATCTATACTCACTTTAATGGTTACAGGGAAACTTTGTCCAATAAAAATAGGGCAACCATTTACAACTTTTTTTTTAATCGAGGAATCAATATCTAGTGGGACTTGCAGAGTGAAGTTCTAACACACCAGTATAACCTTCATCCAAATGAGTTGCTCTTCACTTGTGTGGAGATAAATCTAAGATAATTGATTCTACAACCATCATCTATTTTTTCTAATGACTTCACCACCTGATCTATTTGTGAGAACTACCACTTTTAGATAAGAATGAGATGTAAAATTTCTATTGTCTTTTGAAAATTGTAATATTTAAATAGAGCAATGAACAATTAGATAAAAAGTACCATATGAAACAAAAAGCAATAAGAAAAGAACACAAAAAAAAATCATGAGTTCGTTCTAGTGCCCTCTTTTATCGATACACTCCTAGAGGAACATTTGTCAGATTTGCATCGAATCTTGACTAATAGGCCTTCGGATAGTAACCTGCAACGTTTTCAATCATACGAATCTTGACTAATAGGCTTTCGTCGTTGAACCGGCAATGTTCTGAGAATTTTAAATTATATCAAATTCTGACTAGACTTTCATGTTCTATGTATTCAGCTTTATGGAATCTTGACTTCGTAGTGCTATCGGGAATGATTTGGGCGGCTCTACGAGAAAATGGGCATGTAGAGGGAAGTGATCTTCAGAGAAAATGCCATGCTTGATGACAATTCATTGCTGAAGCTTTGTTCTCTATATTCTCATGGATAACCTGCAGATACATTGGTTTCTGCTTGTTAGCAGTGTTTTCAGCACTGGTCTGCTCTTGTTCTCTGTATTACAATGGACAAAAAAGACGAAGAGGCTTCGTCTTCCACCTGGACCACCTGGTTGGCCTGTTGTAGGAAACCTCTTACTTCTGGGCAAAAAGCCCTACGAGTCCCTATTTGCCCTTTCTAGCCAATAAGGCCCGTTAATGACAGTCTCTCTTGGCATGAAAACAACAGTAGTGGTCTCCTCTGCTGCCATGGCGAAGGAGGTGCTCAAAACCCACGACCATAACTTGGCTGGGCGGACTGTTATACAAGCAATGAAGAATCTCTCTCATTATAAGTCCTCAATAATATGGAGCCAATACGGACCCTACTGGCGGAAACTCAGGCGAATTTCGACTATAGGGCTTTTCTCTGCGAAGAAACTCCAAGCTTCTCAAAATGTCAGAAGAGATTTGGTATTCCAAATGATTCGATTGATTTTCGAGGAAAACAGTATGAAGGGAAAGAGTGTGCCCATTGGGGATACAATGTATCGGATGGTTCTGAATCTCATGGCTAATCTGATGTTCAGCACAGATATAACCGATCGCAACAATCCCGATGGTGTGGAGTTCACTACCGCTCTTATTTCATGGACAAAGCTTTGCGAGAAACCCAATTTGGCCGATTTTTTCCCGTGTCTTGGGTTTCTGGATTTTCATGGCGTGGGCCGTCAGATAGGGTCCCATTTAAAGCGAGCCCATAAACTTTTAGATCGGTGCATAAGCAATCGACTGGCAAGGAGAAGCACAGAGTTTAGTGATGAAAGAGGGCAGAAAAGGATTTTCTAGACGCCTTGCTAGAGCTGAGAGATCAAGGAGAGAATGATCTCTCTCTGACTGAAATCAGGGCAATGTTTTTTGTAAGTGAGTTATATTATATTTCATATTCTGGGATTATTGAAGTTAATTTGGACTAAAAGTAAACAATACACTGACTGTTTAAGCTTTCCTATTTATTCGGGTTTTATTTCTGATGTGGGTAGGAGCTGTTGGCCTCTGGTAGTGACACCGCTGCTGGGACACTAGAATGGGCAATGGCGGAACTCATTCACAACCCAAAGACAATGAAACGGGCCCAAGCAGAACTGGAAGAGGTCGTGGGACGCAACAGAAGAGTGGAAGAATCTGATATAGACAGTCTGCCTTAGCTCTGTGCTGTGGTGAAAGAAGTGTTTCGATTGCATCCAGGTGCGCCTCTCCTGCTACCTCACAGAGCGGACAGATCCTGTGAAATAATGGGATTTACGATCCCCAAAGACACGCAGGTATGGGTTAATGTGTGGGCAATAGGAAGGGATCCTGCACTGTGGAGGGAGCCCTCAAAATTTATGCCAGAGAGATTTTTGGAGGGTGAGAAAAGTAAGATCGACTTTAAAGGGCGGGATTTTGAGCTGATACCATTTTGAGCAGGAAGAAGAATATGCGTGGGGCTTCCTTTGGCTGATAAGTTGGTTCATTTGATTTTGGCTTCGTTGCTCCATTCCTTCGACTGGAGTCTTCCTGATGAACTGAGCGCTGAGGAAATGGACATGGACGATGTATTTACAATTGTGTTGAAGAAGCATCAAGAGTTGCAGGCAATCCCCACCCCGCGATTGCCACATAATACATATTAGTACCTCGCTAAATCCTCTCTGCATAAGCGACAATAAGGTAATTTGCTCTAGAGAATCTCAGTGAGATTTCTAACATGTGTTATTGTTTGAAGAAATTTGTAATGTGATGAATATTTTGAGGTTCCGCATAGATAGTTTGTTTACATATTAATGGCAGTTACTACTCCAGTAAATATGGCACTTGTAATGATGTGTTTCAAGCAGTCTAGCTATTTAATTATTTAACGATACTTTCATTTCAGTCCGTAAATTGTCTACACAGTAAACAGTTGCGGTCTCAAAGATAGTGAATTTTATACTCCTCTAATTTATGTTCTCAGGTAATGTTGTTTTTTAAAATTCGTGTATTAAAATATTGCAAATTAGAAAAAACATATGGGATCACTACTTTCATAAAATACAATTTTTTTGAGCAGGTGCTACTAAACAATATAATCTAAACAAAAATGTCAATGGTACTTTCATTTCATTTAAAAAATTAATATAATATTTTATTGACATTAATTAATCATAAAATATATTATTAGTTTTGTTTTAATTAATATTTAGTGTTACAACATTAAATTTATAAATTAATTTTAAATAAATAAAAATCATGTGATTATAACAATAATTTGAAATGAAATAAAGTTTGTATATGATTTAAGGATCATTTTCAATTGTGATTTGTACAAAGTCATTATACAACGTATTTATATGCATAGGATAAAATAAATGGAGAGATTAAAGGATGAAGGATAAAAGGACATGAAAAGAATGGATAGAATAGAATAAGGAGGAATGGATTAAGATAGGTAGACGAGATTGAGAGATAGATGGATTAAGTCATGTTGTGATAGTCTAAGAAACCTTTATTTGATATAGCACTTGATGTTATGAACCAAAGTATAAGGACCAAGATGATGATGTGCCAAGTACATAGAGGACTAAGCCAATTTAAGAAAAATGTCATACATTTATGTATGTCTTGTGGAACTTTGATATAGAAGATCATGACATCATTATTGCAATATGTTGCAAGGACTCTGATAGATGCAAATAAAATGATAATAAACACAAGAAATAATGCACAAATTATATGAAGAAAAACACATTATTGCTTCTAGTTAAGCTAAAACTTGATTGAATTATTGGTGGATATGATAATAAAAATTTTCATGATAAGAACAATACAATTATTAGGAATGATCTATCTCATTGATAATATTAAATGTTATATTAAATATTAAATCCTTTTAGAGTATAAGTGGATCAAGGTTTGAAACAAGGATAGAAAAAATATTAAATACTTTTAGATATTCCACTAGATTGCATTGTTGAGTTGTATGGATTAGGATTTTGTTTATTGGGATGGACTACTTTGAGATTTCTTGAATTATGAGGGATGGGAGGATAATTGTATGGGATTGGATTGCATGTAGGGGTATGTTCTTAGAAATAAGGGACCAAAGGGGGTCAAAAGTGGCTATTTTTTTCAAATTGGTAAAATTTGTTCTTGGATGAAAAATTGAAGATAGCCACATGCAAATTTGAAGATTCAACAACAAGAGTCGTGGTTCTTAGAATATAATTTTAAAACTACTATTTTTTTAATAGTGGAGATTAAGAGGATCAAATAGGGAGAGCACAAAAAATTCTCCTATTTTTGTCAAAAAAAAATATAATAGTGTATGGTGTGCTCCCCCTAAAATGTTGGCATTTTTTAAGTATTTCAAAAATTGCTTCGATGGAAATTTCACACCATGGATTTTATGCTGATTTTTTCTACTAATTTATAATCAATATATAATTTTTAACTAATTTTTAAAGTTGAAACACCCTAAAAAAATAGACATTTGAGTTGGCTCCCCTATTCTTTTTGGAAAACTTTTTTTTTTTGTTATGTGTATAGAATCGAGCGCAGAATGTAAAAATAAAGTTTGTTTCAAATTTGGATGAATATGTAAAAAATTATAGTAAAAATACTATACATAGATTTTTGGAAAAAAGAAGAAGAATTTGACAAAAAAATAAAGAAAAAACCTTAACAAACTCAAAATATAGAAAAAATATGGTTAAAAAGATAAGAGAGAGATTGACATTATTGTGGAATTATTTTAGATCAACAATGAATGACATGTAAAATTTATGGAGAGCATTCTCAACATTTAGATATTTTTCTAAATTTTATAGAAAACACACCTTTGGGCATTGAAAATGAAGTCCAACCCTATAGTTTGGAAATATTTAAAATAACTAATAGTATGAGCACATTATAATTGACTCATGTTATAACAAGCCCACATTATAGCACACTTGCACTTGCAACAAGCTTGTTTCTTTGCAAGTAAGCAACACTAAACAATAAGAAAACATGTGCATCATGTGAGTTTTGACTTGCATGCTCCATTTTTCCTTGTAAACTATGCTTTCTTTGACACATAAATTTATTTTTTATAAATTTTGAGAAATTTTAGTCATTGTTTGACAAATGTATCACATTTTTCTTCTTTTTATTACCATTGAAGATTAAAATTGTATGTTTTTAAATTTGATTTGATTATTTAATTGATTATTTTCATGTTTTGAAGAACTTGATTGATTTTTTTCATGTTTTTAAGAACTTGAACAATTATCTTCATGTTTTATCTTTTATTTGAATAACTGACAATTATTTTAATCAATTGTTTTAAATTGATATATAATTCAATGTTGTATCAAGAAAATTGATCAAAAACTTAAACATTGGAGGAACGTGAAGTGGAGAATGAATTAGACAACTTTGTGAAATCAAGAAATTGGAAGTTTAAATTTGAAAGTATGTCCTCTTTTTCATCACAATTTGATATTTGATAGTTTGATAGTTTAAATAATTATGAAATTTTCTTGGTATAAAGTCTAGTTCAAGCTTGGAAGATATTTTCTTAGTAGAATTCTCATAAGACCTTAAATAATGAGTTCTTAAATATTTTCTCTATGCCTAATTCATATTCTATTTGGTGTCAATTCTCATATTATAGCCTCACAAAAATCATTCACACTTTATGTTATAATTGATAATTTACTACATATAGCTATTGGGTAAATAAGTGAAATCGCATGCTTAATTCTCAAACAAATAGTGGTATCACCTTGTCTAGTCTTCATTACTACTATGTTCCTATGATTCTAGTAATCCCTTTTCATTTCCCTTGGTTTCCTGCTGACCACTATCTTTCTTCTATCCATTTTCTCTACACTATTTTTAAGGAACACAAGTCAACTTTTATGATTGTGGATCATTGTGGAAACCATCTCTAACATAGTTTCTTTCATGCTCATTTTTAGGCTACCCCATCTGTTCAACTAACTTAACACTTACCCCCACCATACCACAACAAATCAAGTGTATCCTCCTCCTCCCCACACATTTTAACCAAAAATGAAGAGTATATGACATATGATGTGAATTACTTATGTTCAAAGGAATCAAACAAGATGCTTTATTTTCTATATTGAATGGACAATGGCATGTTTAGTTGGTTTTGTAAGATCCTAAATATATTTATTATTCATCATCCACCTCATTCTTTCATTCCTACCATCACATATAGTTTACCTATTTGATATCACATAGCCTAGCCTTTCATACCTCCTTTTATATTATACCACATCCAGTGGAATTTCATCCTATACCATATTCTTAAAAGAAAACTTTCATTCCACCCATTATTGACCAACTATCCTCTCCATTACCACTAAACTCCTCAATTTTCCATTTCGTGTCTTGTAATCAAACCCTAGATACCTCTTAATTCACTTTATGTTTCATTATTCCCTCCTAATACCATCCCATTAACCTCTAATAGTTCACCCTATGTTCCTATTGATTCCCAAATGGCACAGCAACATTGCAAGCAGAATATTGCTATCTTGCTTCTCCTAAAAGAGAAAGGCAACACATGGATGCCTTAGCTCCCAAGGTCTTCGTAGTTGGGTCTCAACTGTGCTGATGTCCCTCAGTGGTCAATGTAACAATAATATTCAAGGGGCTTGCTAGTGTTGAGCTTTTGGACTATTGTGGGTTAAACATGAATTTAAATCTACTCTAACTGGGGTTCTCGAAGAAATAGAAAAAGATGGATCAGGGCTTTGGGACATAAAAGAATGACACTTCATCCGAATTAACTAGACCTGTTGCCTTTCAAGGAATTCCTAACTAAAACTGTAGAACAAACTTAACTTGTGACTAACACATAGTTTCATTCATTCGCAGTGCTAAGTTCAACAACAGATTGTAATTTTACCATTCAAATAAAACATAAAATCCAACTTCATTCCTTGAGAGCTTCCCAAATTAGATGATTAATTCAAGACAAACACCATTTTGGAACACAACATGAAATAGATTAAAATCTGGTTGCTTCTACTGTCAGTGAGACAAATAAGCCACATTTAAAAAGCTGGCACAATCACTAATGTACATAAAATCTGTGATTTCAAATTGTTTCCATTTACACTAAGAAAATTGAAAGATAAATTCTTCTCTTCTGAATCTAACTCCTACTCAGGAAGACAAAAGAAGGTCCTATTACAAAGAATCGGGATCAGCTTCCATCCCCTCTATTACTATTCGTTCTAATCCTACCAGTTCTACTCTTAATTCTACCCTAGAAGTTCTAACTGTAGAAGTTCCAACCTTTACAAAGAGGCAAGAATGCCTTATATACAAAATGCAACAAAAAGAATGTGATGTCCCCCTACATTAGGGTTTACAAAATATCTTCTTGGTTGCAGGATTTTTGGCTCTCAGATCTTTTGAAGAAAGTTGGTTGTGCATTCAATGTGAATCCTCGGTGTCCATGCTGATGAAAGATTTTGTGGAAAGATCTATAGATCTTTTGTTGTTGCAACATTAACTCCCCTGTCTATGTGTCCATACTCGAACTCTCCTGCAGTCTACCTTGAATGCTCCAGAATATCTGCATTAATATTGATCTGCCTCTGTCAGTGGTCGCGATAGGTGTCCCTCTGAGTCATGGCTTCTTCATTCTTTGACCTCCCTTTTGTTCTAGAGTCCTCTGCTCGTTGACTGTCTTCTGAAAACACCATCAGGCCTCCTTAGATCTTTGCATCTCACCCGAGCTGATCCATCGCCACCTATTTCTCAGAAAGAGTCCATCTGGTTTGCATTATGTTGGCCTTCTTTCCCAGGAACAATCAATCGGTCAAAGGGACCGATGAATCACTCTTTGGCTTTCCTCTGATTGGTTAGACATTCACCACGCCAAATTCCTGGGCATTCAAAAGTCATCCCCATTGAATCGCATGTTGGTGAGACACTTATCGTGTCTCGTCGATGCGATTTCATTTTAACAGTTATTGGCATAGCACATGGCAGTCGGCAAGACGCTTTGGTGAGCTACAGAAGTTATATCGAGCTCCCAGAACCTATCGGCAAGACTGCATGCTCTCGGAAAGACATCTCGGTGAACCTCAGGATTCCATGGCGATCTCATTTTCATGTTGGGGAGACTATCGCTCGTCGCTGTGACCTCATAGTGAAGTCTCCTCACTTGTATGGAGTCTCCCCGATTTCCTCATGTTCTCGCCGAGCTCGCTCCCTTATGCTTCGGTGTGACCAAGTCCCTTCATCGGGACATCTCCACGAGCTCCTTTTCCTTTTAGCAAACGTGTTCATTCCCCCAGAGGCACGTCCTATCGGGGTGATCTCATAATAGTGGTTTACAATTTTTGGCCAAACTGGACACTGAAATTATTATTTTTAACTAAATCTTCACATTCGGGCACCTATAGCAGCTAAATTGTGAGGAATTTGAAGATGGTGTAAACTAGAGTCTCATCAAATTTTGTCTGTAGATTCTAAAAATATTTTTTTCAAAATTTTTGGAATCAAATTGCACTTCTTTTTCCATCTCCCACGAAAATAGTTTTTTAGAAAACAACATTTTTAAAAGTGACACCGTATAAGCATAACTTTTTTCCATGAAGGATAAAATTCTAATTCTTTCAAATTTAGATTTGTAACTCCTGATATCTAGTGCTTCCACTTGTTAGATTTTTTTTGATATTTTTTCCTTCAAGTTTTCAAACAATTACAATTCGGACCACCGCATGTATGTAGCGTAACTTTTTTTGTATATGTTAAAATTTATTTAATTTTTTGTTGGATTAAGGACTCAATATCTGGTGCACTTATATTTTCAAATTTTTTTTATAATCTTCTATTTTTCCACATGTGAAGAACAAAGAAATTATTTTGATGAAAAACCTATGTTTAATAAAACTTAAAAAACAAATACATAACAAAACCAAAACATGTTAAAATTATATTCATTGGATAGCTTTTCTGAGGAATACCATAATCATTTGAAATAAATTTTAAATGAATTCATTTGATCCCCCAAAATCTAAATCAAAAGTGATTTTTTATCGGCATTTTGATAGGTGTAAAGGAGACGCATTTATAGGTATGGTTTAAAACTAGTGAGGTTCTATCCAAGGGGGTTTGATCTAAGGTGATTTGATCAAACCCTCTTCAATTGGAATCCTTAAAATGGAACTTTTAAAAGATTAAATCATTATATTTTTTAAAAATATGTGATTTCAGCTAAAATTCATTCCTCTCAGAAATTGTAAACCACTATTATGACAGCACCCATCGGTGAGACATAAAGATCTTGCCAAGACCTTGTGGCGATGGAATCCCCTTTTCCCAATGCCTGTTATTTCATGTTGGCAAGAGTTTTAGTGAACTCCTTTTCATTCTCGCTGAGCCCACTTTGCATTAGGAAGATCCTATCGGGTCGGCAGGACGTCATGCCGAGCTTTTGTTTTTTGTCAACGAGCTCGTTCTGCATCGGCAAGAGTTATGGCGATGCCAGACTCGTTGGGCAAGCCTTGTTTTCTATCGGGGAGACCTCATGGTTTTGGGGAGACCTTACCTTGAATCCCATTTCTTCTTACCAAGCCCTCCCTTTTGTTCAGCGAGCTCTTCCATGTCGGCGAGACTTTATCCTTTCACTGAGACCACATGGCGAAGCTTTTGTTTTCTTTGGAGTCTCCCCGACCTCATTCTTATCCTCCAGGCTCGAGCTCCTCTTGCTTTGGTGTGACTTTCATAGTCGCCGAGACTTCCTGGCGAGAGTCTAAATCTTCCCCGATTTCCTTTGGGGAACCTTTGTCGGCAAGACTTATGGCGACTCCTTTGCATGTCGTCGAGACTCTTTTGTATCAGCAGGACCTTTCGTTGATTTCCTTCACTCTCGCTGAGCTTCCTCCTTGTCGAATTCTGATGTCGCCAAGACCTTTCTATAGTCACACCGATGCATTTTCTTTGTTGCACATGTGTCGTCGTAGCATCCTCTTGTCGGGGAGACATTTTGAATTCACCAAGACTTCTTGGCGAAGAGAAAACCTTTTGCCGATGTCTGAATATTTTTGACGTCGGTCAGTGAGACATGTAGATTTTGTTGAGACCATATGCTGAAGAAGATGACTCTCGCCGATAGGAAACTCCTAGTCGCCGAGACAAAGAATGGTGTCTTGGCGATAGACGCCTGTATGTGATTTTTGATCGTCGTGGCATTTTTGTGGTCTTGCCGAAATGTAACGCAGATGCATATTTGAGCAGAATGCACTGGTAGTCAGCCAGACATGTGCAAGGTCTTGCCGACTTTTTCCTTATATGATTTTAGGACCGACTGGATTGAGGGATGCCTTCCAACTAAGCTCCCTTGACAAATATCATCCTGTATGTGAATTAATCTTGCATTCAACGAAGAAAACCACAATAAAGTTCACATAAATAGAAGTTAAATAGTCAAAATCATCATTGAAATGAATCATATGTCAGTAGGGTACCATTAAATCTTTGAGCCAAATGATCATACCAACAGTTCGGGTTTCGGGCCGACCCATGGAACCGAAGCCAGGGAGGAATTTTAGAGAATTCTGAGCCAGCGGATTCCAGTGGAATAAGCATGAAACACCCATTAGAAACTCAATCCGATCATTATCAATCAAGGAACAGCATGTGAGGCCTCAAAATAGCATCAATTATTCATAAAAGGCATCATCATTTGTTAACTAGCCTACTACTCCATACTTCTTAACATTTCACCAGATTCTGGGGAAATCCGCGCGGGATAGATTTTTGCGAAGGAGAAGACATTCCAGCAAATCCGAAACAAATAGGGAACAACGGATTTTGAAAAAATTTGGAGAAAACAAAAAACCGCGAAAATCTAGACCAGGAGGAAATCTGCGAAAAACAACGCCCAACCAAAGTTCAAGTGAGATACGGGAAAATTCGGATGGGGTGGAAAATTCTGAACTCAGGAGAAAACTCAAATTCCAACTGAGGCAGAACCAAAATTAGATCAGACAGAACAAAAGACAAAACACGGAGAAACAAAAGGACACCCAAAAGCAAAGCAAATAACCAAAAGCAAAAAGAAACCAGAAAGAAAAAGGGGGACCCATTTTGATCCAAATCAAAGTGGGGTGGTTATGCAAGGCATAACAGTTCCTATATCCCTTCTTGACTTGTCCCTTAATTCTCTACTAGTCCAGCCTATGTTCTTGTAGACACCTGAATTTGGACACTTACATTTGTTTGAATTTATCCCTTTTCATCTAAACATCCTCTTATTTGCATTAATTAAGTAATATTGTTATTATTTAATTAATATCCTTAAATTCTTCTAAATCCCTAAGGTATCTAGTTAAATAATTAAATACCTTACCCTTTATCCCCCTTTTCCTTCAAAGAATTAAATAAATTATTTAATTCCTCACATGTCACATCCTCCATCACCTATCTTTTAATCTTAATCCACCTCCTAATCCCATCATTAGGGATGTGCACATGTCTAATCCTTGATTAGGATGTGTCACATCCTCCAACTTTTGTAAGTTGGCTTCTAATCTTCATTAACCACTAACTTTCTTCTAATCACTGATTAGCTAGTCTAATCAATACCTTAGTCAACTCTCTCATCTCCTAAGGAATATTAAATTCCTTTTATTATCCCCATGTGAATTTAAAATTCACTTTTATTCCTCCAAGGAATCTCCTCTTCCCCATGTGATCATTGAAAGGTCACATTAGTCACATGGGTTAGAAACCTTCTATTATAAGCACCTTGTCTTATCCAAGGTACTTCTTAGCTTCATTTTTGGGAACCTTGTCTTATCCTCAAGATATCCCTAGTCATGTGAATTTAAAATTCACTTTTTATTCCTCTAAGGATTCTCCTCTTCCCCATGTGATCATTGAAAGGTCACATCAGTCACATCCCAAGGTACTTTTCCTTCTTCCACATCACTTATCTTTCTTCCACATCATTTGTACCCTTTCCATCTCACCATGTCCTTTGGACACTTCATCCTCCACATGGCAAGATGTGAGGGCTTGTGAGTCCTCAACTCACCATAGCCCTCCATATTGGCCATGGTGGCTCAATCCTGACCATTGGATTCTTTCTTCTATAAATAGCCCCCCTTCTCATTCATTCATTTGCATTGGGAATTTTTAGCACACTCAAGCTCTCAAGCCATCATCAAGCACATCTTTTTCATTCAAGAACTTGCATACTTAGCTCTCATCCTCTTGCATCCATCTTACTCACTTTTTCACATACCCACCTTCATCATTTGCACCTTCCATTGCATCTTAACCATCTTGCATCCATTTTTTATCACATTGCCATCAAAGGAGCACACAACCAAGCTTCAATCAAGGGCCAACCAAGGAGATCAACACAAATAAAAGGTATAATCATTTACTTATTTTATCTTTTCTTTTATTTGTGTTAAACCTAGGCTAATCTTGAAGTGGTCTAGTGTTCTCTATTTTGCATTTCTTAGTTTGTTTTGCATATTTAGGAGTAGACACACTTGCACACATTTCTAGTACGCCCGGTGGGACCCACAAATGGGTCCCTTTTTTGCTTTCATGTTTTCTTTTTTTTTTGAGTTTTTGTATGTTCAGGTGACACATAGGGGCGACCATGCCCTAAGATAGGTGACCTCAACCTGAACAGAGGCGACCCCACCCAAACATAGACACCTTTATGGGGTAGAATAGTTTGTTTCACTCTTTGTTTTGGCAATAGAGGCGACCAGGTCCTGTAGGGGGGTGACCAAGCCCTGCAAAGGGGCGACCAAACCCTAAACAAGGGCGATCCTACCCAAACAGAGTTGTTTGAGGTAAAACAGTGTTTTAAGTCATTTTTGGGGCCCTTTTTCTATCGTTTTGATTAATACTATCCTCCTAACCTATCTTGTTGGTGATTGTGATGGATTTTACTAACATTTTCATAGCTATATCATGTTTAATGAAGACCAGAGGATAAAAATTCTACTGTGTTTGTTGCAAGATGAATGGGCCAAGCCTTTTTAGTTAGATCGCTTGCTTTCGTTTTCATACTAGTTAGGCACATAGTCTAAGTAGGGAGAGTCAAAACACTTATTTTCATGCTTGTCAAGTAGGCTATTGACATATCCAATCCCCTTACATCTTTTAGCGATCCTGGGTGAAGATAAATTGTAGCTTACTTAGTCATTTGTGCTGCCTAGGGGCACCACATCATTCACGCTTTCCCCTTGCACTTCGTGTAAGCCTGGTGAGTAGCCAAAAATGTTTAGTGTTTTCTTCTTAGTAGGACCTGCTTGGGGATTTCATCACCCCAAGGGACGATCCCAACCACATGTACCAGCATGTTATATAAAGGGGAGAAAGCCAAAGTTGTACCTCAATCCAGTCACATCATGTCTAGCAGAGCGTTGAAGCTAGGGTGATACCTAGATAGACATGAAGAGTTGGTCTGAGCATTCAGTATCTCGCTGAGATTCTTGACTCATGCCTGTGATAGGCTAGTGTTCATTGTTGTGCCTCACATATCGAGCATATATCGAGGACTCCCTAGATCACCTTGTTCAACCTAGTTAGATGACTGTGTTGGCCATACATTTCACACCAATCGTAAGATCATGTTTTTGAACTGTCTTTCTTGTGCTAAGCCACCGAATTTGTGTTCAGTCAAATCATCCTTAGCTTTTGCTTATTGTTTGAAGTGTTTTTTATCTTTTTCCATAGTCGTTTTGCCTAAGTCAAGTTTAGGTCTGTTGATAGAGGAGACCATGCCATGAACAGGGGTGACCCTGCCCTCTCTCTCAGTCATTTTCCAATTTGTTTGAGTCAAAATTGTTCATTTTTCACCTCAAATAGGCGACCCCGCCCTAAATAGGGGTGACCAGGCCTTGAACAAGGATGAGCATGCCCTAAAAGGGGCGACCACGCCTTGAAAAGGGGAAACCACACCCAAATAGGTGTTCTTGCATCTTAAATGGTCAGTTTTGTCTCCCGTTCGATCATTTTGCTAGTTCTTTTGCCCATTTCGTGCATCTGAGAGTTCTTTCCCTTGTTTCGTGAACTCGTTCGTCCATCTAGAGGGTCTATGCCCTCATTCTGTGAACCCATTCATCCGTCCAAATGATCTATTCCCTTGTCCTGTGCACCTATTCCTTTGTTTAGGGAGGTCATTTTTTTAATTGGGGAACCCGTTTCACTATTCGGGGAACTCATTTTTCCATTCAAGGAACTTGTGTCATTGTTTACGGATCTCGTTTCACCATTGGGGGAACCTGTTTCATCACCTAGTAAGTCCATTTCACCATTTTTCATGCTCGTTCACCCGTTCTGATAGACTGTTTGACCCCTTTTCTAATTTAGACAAGTCCAAACACCAATATGCGATTGGGCCCTCCAATAGGTGACTAGGCCCACCAATAGGCAACCAGGCCCAGTGAATAGGTGACTAGGCCCAATGGATAGGAAATTTTTCCCAAAGGAAGACCTCCATTTGTCTTCCTGTCATCGTCGTTTCCATTCATCAACATTTCCCGAACATTTCCCGAAAGTAATCGTTTCATCAGCCAAATCACATAGGTGCATCTTAGAACATTAATGGAGTCCATATCCATCATCAAATCATCCATCCCATTGGGGTTTTGATTTTGATGAAGAAACTTCCGGAGGCCATAACTTTTGACTTGGGTGTCTGTTTAGGCTGAAATTTTACGGGTGTTTGCATTATGAGGTGGCATGTGGATTCCCAAATGGGCCCTAGTGGTTGGCCCCCATTTCGGCACATTTTTGGGGCTTGAAACTTTCATTTTGACCCTCAAAATGACAATTTAGTGTTTTTTTTAGTTTTTAAAAAGACATTTTCGTTAATAAATCGAAACCCATGTTTCGGATCTAGGATGTTAGTTGGAAATTCATCCTATCTTAGTTTTTGGAAGCTTTTGGAAAAAAATTGGACTCAAATATATGCATGCGAAGTTTCCTAAAATGGCAAAATTTGACAATTTTTGAAAACTGCCATATCTGGTAAAATCTGATTGTCAGCATCTTACGTCACCTAGTTAAAACCCCTGAAATAGGTTAGAATCAATCCCCTCGCATTGTCCAATCATCTGAATTTTAGCTTTAATCCAATCCCAATCTGAGCTCATGTCCATCTACATCCAAGATTTTCTGATATCAAAATCTTAGGATCCATTCCTCCATCTTTCAATCTATCCTCTTTATCCTTTCATTGTCCAAACCGTATCCATCCCATCTGACATCATGAATCCTTATCCTCCATCAATAGTAGTCCAGGGAAACCCTAATTGTGTTGACGACGATAACGAGAGTCTTGTTGATCAAGAGTTATATGACATAGATTCCCTTGACGCTATCATTTCTAGTAAGATTTCTCCAACCACTTTCCAAAATCCAATCACCCTTCCGAGCTATCCCATTACGTCTTCATCCACACCTAATAATGCCCCTTATGCTACCTTTGACAAGGGATATCCATTATCTTTCTCGCCCGCATCTCCATCATATCCTTCCTCTACATCATTTTCTTATCCAACACTCACATCCTCTTATCCCAATCTATCATCCCAATCTTCCCATCCTAATCTACCATCCCAATATCCTATTACAATCCCCCATCCATGTCCCCCTATCCTAATCCTCCTTACCAGTCTGCCCATCCTAATCCTACATCCACACATTTTTATCCTAATCCAACATCCACATCTTCCTATCCTAATCCACCATCCCAACCTTCCCGTCCTAATCTATTATCCCAATACCTGTACTATAATCCCACATCTACATCCTCTTGTCCTAATACACCACCCATATCCTCTTGTCCTAGTCCACTGTCCACGTCCTCATATCTTAATTCACCATCCCAATCTTCACATCTTAATCCGCCATCCCAATATTCCTATCTTAATTCCTCATCTACTTCCTCCAACATCAACCCACCATCCACATCTTCCTATTCTAGTCTGCTATCACAATATTCTTACCTTAACCCTCCATCTAATCCCAATCCTCCCTCCAATCTTAATCCTCCATCTACTCTTAGTCCCCCATCCAATCTCATTCCTCAATCTAATCCTAGTCCACCAATCCATAATCCTAGTCCTCCAACCATCCATACTCCTTCATCCACTATTACCGTGCCATTTAAGCCTAGAGTATGCACGATTCTCACTCTATAAGTTCTCTAAGGACTCATGACAAAGAAGAGATCCCCAACTCCACCTCTTAATTTCATGAAACCATGCCATCCCAATCCATCATCCACGATCACTAATGATGAGACCCTTCCCCGTACTACACCTATCATCAATGTTACCACCCCTAGCACCACTCAAACCGTTGAAACCCTCACACCCACTGAATCCATTGAACCCCCATCTCCTACTCCAAGAGCAGTCGAGCCCATCGAAGACATCCAAATCCAGTCCACTCCTCCTACTCCTAGATCCACCCAATCCATCGAATACATCCAAATTCAATCCACACCTCCCACTCCTAGTATCACTAAAATCCATTCCCATGACCTTCATGAATCCTCCATCTTCCCATCTCCCCCACTTGAGGAGTCCCTCCAACACTCCATCATCACACCACCCACACAAGATGAGTCACATGGCCAAGATCTTGATCCAAAGCATACCAATGTATCCCCTTCTCCAAATAAAGATCCTACCATCCCATCTAGTCCACCTCAAGATCACAATCCCCCATCCATTCCATCCTATGATCCCCTTGTCACTCAAGATCCAATCACTCCATCGCATGAGCCCTTATCACTTGCTGCCACAAATCCAGATCCTAGCATATCACCTAATTCTTCTCTGGATCCTTTTCCACTAACTCCTCCCAATTAGATGATGTTAACCCATCATCTCCATCTCATGATCCTCAATTTTCACCTAAACATACTATTCCCTCACCACTTTTATATCCCCTTGGTACTCTCACATTCTTCCATGGTGGTCTCCTTGTAGAAGAAAAACAAAGCATATATACCACCCATCATCCTCCACCTAATAATAGACTCGCATCATTCTTCTAGAATAACAAAAATCTTATCAGGGATTGAATGATCAAGAACATGAACTATCAAAGAAAAGGTTTAGGCCTTCATGAGCAAGGTATTTTAGAGCCCATCCAGGTCAAAGAACAAATCTGCATGCAAGGTCTTGGACATAATTCTCAAGACTCACAATCTAAAGATGTTGATACAACCTCTCGATGTCCTCAATGAGCCTCTTCCAAAATAAATATAGGCTCTTCCCATTGCTCCACCAGATCATTTGTTGCCATCTCTCCTCCATTGTATCGCCTCAAAACAATCATCCATATTCCTCCATCATCTAATTCATCCATTTTGGGTCATTACATCCCTCCATCCACCATCTCCCATCCTTCATCCACTCCATCCATTTTGGGTCATTATTGTTAGGATTAGAAAGGAAGATATCTAACAATTAAATGCAAATTTAAGTAATAAACAGAGAAACTAAAAACACAGAATAAATTATAACACAGAGAATTTAACGTGGTTCACCCAATCTGGGCTACATCCACCAAACCACAGCCATCCAATACTTTTATTATCCAGTGCAAAACCTATTACAATCTTGCGAATAATCATGTTTTTCATCATAATCGTAAATACCCATCCAACCCCTTTTGTATCAAGCTTTAGGCTTCTAGATTTTGGGTTCTACAAAATCAGATTTTTCTTTTTTTGTTGATTTTTTTGTTGATTTTTCCCTTTTTCGGTGATGACCGAAAAAGTGGGATACATGCCTGCAGGCACAAAGGGCTCATGGGCTATAAGTATAGCGTTGATCAATCGCTACATAGGTGTGTGCGTTAGGCTGAGTCCACTTTCATTGCCAAAGTGTTGTTTTCCTAATTTTAGTGCATTCACATTTCCATCTTAAAATTCATAGCTAATCTTAGAGATGAAATTTTTTAAAAAGTCACTATTATAAAATGTAGTGCTCGGAGTCTAGTTTCCAAATATGTAATTTATTTCAATACCATGATTGTACAAATTGAGTTTTAATAGGTATTTCTAAAAACCACTGTTTAAAAGTCATTTTTTACCATACCATGCAATCGTATTTACATCCATATTTTGACTTTAAATTATTGTACACTTTTCTAAATCCTTTTGAAAGTTTGACTCACTGAAGCTTGCTCTTGATATTTTTTTGTAATTTTTTATTGAATTTTTTTTTGTTAAATTTTAATTAGGCAGATTTGTTGTTTTGAACAATCGTCATGTACAACATGCATAAGATGACCTAAACTTATCATTTTCTGATTTATTTTTTTTCAAATTGAAAAGAATTTTCTATAGTTTTCTCTGCACCGCTTTGCAAATGTTATGTTGGATCAAAAGTTATTAAAATAGTAAAAAACTCGGATATTTAAAGTTTATGGACCAATTTTTATTAGAAATTAATTTAAAATAGAAAAATAATTCAATTGGTGTAAAAAAAAAATTACATATTTAATCTGTACTTGTTTCATCTAAAATGGGTTTTAATTTTTATTTAAAATTTGCAAAAAGGTCACAACATATGTCCAAAGTCGGTATTTTTCTTTGACATTGTTAGGGCCTTCAACTTGCAGGTCAAACCAGGTTGAAGGCCTAGGTTTGGACTTCCAATGCTTTTCCCAAACCAAAAACCTTGGCAAAAACCCACCCACGATGCAAAACAAAATTCAAATTTAAAAAAATGGGATCTCGTCTATTAATAAACAAGATCACGTGCTATAATCGGGATCTCATTCCCATCCAACAGTTTTCTGATCGTTGTAACTGGAATGGGATCCCGTTACCTTTACAATGGCTCCAACATTCAATTTCGGTGAACGAGATCCCGATTATAGAGTGGGATCTCGCTTATTAATAAATGGGATCCCGCTTATTAATAAACGGGATCCTGTTTTATAATAAGCGGGATCTCGTTTTATAAACGGGATCTTGTTTATTTTATTTAAAAACACTGTGCAAAATTACTGTTTAGTCTGCAACTTTACAACTTCATATGTACGGCCGAGAACACTAAAAATGAATTTTTTTCATAAGTTATTGTATTTACAGGTGGTGAATTTGATTTTTGGTTGATTTTATCAAAGGGAGCATCGTCTACACCATTTTTGAAGTGAATTGGATTGAATATTTTGAAGTATTTCACTATTCATTTGTGCTTGAGAATTTTATAATTATGGGAGATAAATTTCGTAATAAGAGAAGAAAGACATTGACTCCTCAAGAAGTTGAAGCAAATAGAGAAAAAGAGAGACAAAGATAAAAAGAAAGAAGAATGAGAATGAAATCAATGAACGATGGTGGAGCAACCAATTCAACAACTATTGAAGATGAAAACATTGAAGATACCATAGTTGTAGATGAACCTAATTTGCAAGGAGTCAATTTGGAGAAGAATATGATTATACAAACAAGTCCTACTATGTCTTCAAATCCCTCTTTGAATGTTAAGGAGAATTTTTCAATATGCACAAATCTAGGTACGTCTTCAAATCCACATGTTAGTGAAATGGTAAATTTGTATGTAGAAGTTTTACAAGATGCTGCATATAATGATGTTGACATTGACTATATTCAGAGAGATGAAACTTTTATAGAACTTGTTGAAAACAAAAAAGAAAAATATTTTGTTGCAAATGAAAATCAAAATGATCATTTTCTTGAAAATGAAAACAAAACCTATATTTTTGATGAAAATGAAAATGAAAATGAAAACCGTTTTGTTGATGAAAATGAAAATGAGAACCGCTTTGTTAATGAAAATGAAGATGAAAATGAAAATGAAACGCTGGTTGATGAAAATGAAGATGAA
>VDFB02171167.1:0-19358 GCA_007258455.2 Sequoia sempervirens | reverse complement strand
TACAATTCAAATTCAAATTTAAAAAGGGGCAAGAGTCCACCAACCCATCACTCATATAGAGTAACAACCCAATGACCAATGAGAAAATATGCATCATCATCAATTAGAGTAGGTCCCCCTTACCTAGTCCTTAGCCAACCACTCCTTGATTCCAATTGGAATATCTTTAAACTTCCAAAACTACCTTTGGGGATGAGAGAGCCCCACATTGGAGATCACATCCATAGTAGTGTTTCTTTCTCTCTAGATGTGAGACATAGAGAAACCTCCCATAGAAATAAATGCTCATTTTGAGTTGGGTATGTGCAGGATCATCATGGAAAAAATAGGCCCTTAAGTGGCAAAAAATTCAAAAAAATCAGAGTTAGGCAGCTTAATGTAAAAATTTGAATAAGTTATCTATATTATTTCAAAAATATGTAAGAATAGAATCTGTAGAAAATTGAATGTAGTTTCTAAACTACTAGGTTTACTTTTTTTTAAGTAAATCTATTTGGTGAAAATTTGAAATTTCAATGCAGCAGTACTTAAATTTTAGGGAAAAAATAAGAAGTAGGTGTCTATCTGACCACCCTAACCACAATAAAATGATAATATTTTTTTATAAGATTTTAGATATAAGTAGAGGACTCATGTCCCAATGTGATGCATATTTTTTTGTATTTTTTTTCCAAGTAAATAATTAATTATGAATTTTTTATTACAACTTTTAAAAAATATAAAAACTCGTATGTCTAACCACCTTAACTTGGTCAAAACTTCATAAAATTCAAAAATAAAATTAATCCTATAGTATGTGAAGCATAGAATGTGATGCATGTTTTGGATTCAAAAAATTTCATATCATTTGAAAGCTATAGATGTTTTTCAATTAGCATATCAATTAGGACTTTACTCATAGTTCAAATAGAAAATGAATAATAATTATTTATTGAACTCAAAGTAAAGCATAATTTATACTGGTGGAAAGCTAAGAATCTCATTTAAAAACCTTTTTCATTTCATCAATTTTGGGTTAAAAAAAGACATCAGCCACATACCCTACAAATACCCATCATATCGCCACTTTTTGGCCCATCATGATCTTGCACATACCCAGTCTTGAATAAGGCTATTGATTTTCTAGGGGGCTTGACAAAGCCATTGAGGCAGTCATCAATCAATTTAGAATCTCCCTCATTGATTACTTTTTAAAATCCAAGTTCTCTCAACCACTTAATACCTCTCCAGGAAGCAATGGCCTTTACCTCCACATTGGTAGCATGTCCAATACATTTAGCATAAGCTTCAATACACCTCATTTTATGGTCTCTAATAAGACCTCTAACAACAACAATTCTCATATTTCCTTTAGAACAACCATAAAAATTTAGTTTAACCTAATCCTTAGGAGAAGGCCTCCATAGAGTCAGGTTCCTACTGAGGATATTGGCCTAGTTGATATTAGTTAGGTTTTGGTTGAGACCCCAAAGCTGCTTGATTCTGATGTCTATATAATTAGGCATGGATTTTGAGAAGCCAAACACTTTCAAGTTCAAGTTCTCAACAATTTTCTGTGTAGTGCAATAAAGCACCTCTCCACTGCTCCTCTTCTTTTCCCCAAAAATTCTATTTTTTGTTTCCTTCCACATGTGCCAGCAAACCGAGGGGGTACTTGCTTCCAAATCTCCTTAGTTATAGGATAAGAAAAAGGACTAGAGCTCCATTGGCTCACTAGGTCTTTCAGGTCCCTCAAAAATACCCAATCTAATAAGAGTTTTTGTAGGGCCAAATACCAGACTTCCCTAGCAAAAGGACAATGGATGAGCAGGTGATTAATAGATTCATCTATTGAAAGACAAAGAAAACATTTTTTCACAAATTGAAATCATTTTTTGTTGAGGACATCAATGGTGAGGATTATTCCATGTATATTAGCCTACCTAAAGTAGTTGTCTTTGGGGATGAGTATGGCATTCAGATAAGATTCTAGTAAAAATTTTAATCAACCAAAGGGGCACCTTCCAATTTTTTATAAGAAGATTAACCGAAAAGGCCCCCAAGGGGTTATCGCACTAGATCCAATCGTCAACACCACCTTGAATAGCCAAGCAAAAGTCACCCAAGAGGGAACTAAGGGTAGAGAACAATTCAGAATGGGGTTGCACATTGCTACCTCTTCTTAATATTAGATCAATAATATCATGCTCAAAGTTTCTCCATCTAGGAGTCTCCTCAGACTAGTTGACATACCTATAGATAGAAGTACCATAAAGACTTGAGAGGTCTTGTTTTATAAGAGATAATTCAACCACTGAAGACAGCTTGGGACTGTTTCCCCACACCTCATCCCAAAAATTGATATCTCTCTCATTCACCACCATCCTTTTTTATCCTTGTTGTAGAAAGTTCCTAGTTTTGAGGATATTATTCCAAAAGGCAGACCCTCTTGGTAAATCTTGGGGGCACAACAAGCAACTAGGAGGTTCGTTCCCCATATATTTAGCACTGAGGATGCTCAACCAGTCTTTCTTTCCTTTGACCATGAGCTACCCCATCTTTCTCATCAAGGCCTTATTAAACTCCTTTAATATCCTAATTCCTAGCCCCCCAACCTATTTTGGGGAGAACACTTTCTCCCAACTTACAAGAGAAATCCTGGATCTCTCTTTCATTCCTGACTAGAGAAAAGGTCTTTTAAATTTGTTCAATCTTCCTTATGATGAAAAAAAAAATTTAAAAATAGATAGGTAAGAGACCAGAACATTTTGAAGAGAAGACTTCAAGAGCTGAAGTTTACTAGCTTGGCAAAGTAATTTCCCCTTCCATCCAACTAACTTCCTTTGGATTCTCTCAACAATTCCATTCCAAAATGATTTAGGAGGTTTCCTAGTGCAAAGATCAAATAAATATCCAAAATATATGCTTCCTGACACCCAAGGATTCTCATAATCCTATCCTTCACTTGTTGGGTAGTATTAAAGAAATAGAGTTTTCTCTTGTTATAATATATAAATTGGGCAGAGGAATCAACATACTTGTTAAGAATAGCCTTCCATTTAGTTGTTTCCACAATAGAAGCAAACCCAAATAGAATGTTATCATCAACGAACTGTTGGTGGGAAGTAGGAGCCAATGAGGGAGCAGCATGAATCCCATGTAGGTGTCCATATTCAAGATTCTTTTGGATATTCCAGCCCAAAACTTCAATAACAAATATAAAAGGTAAGGTGATAAGGGGTCACCTTGTCTTAACCCTTTTCCACAACTGAATTGCTTAGTAGGAACACCATTTAGTAGAACAAAATAATTGGTAGTAAAGACGCACTCCTTAATTAATCTTAGAAACCGCCCACTAAATCTAAATTTTTCCAACACAACAAATAAGAAGTCCTAAGAAACCCTATCATAGGATTTTGAAATGTCCAACTTGAGAGCCATACCCTGGTTTTTGGAATGCTCCATGGAATGGATAACTTCATGAGAGACAATGGTTGCATCTAGAATCTGTATTCTCGCCACGAACCCTTTCTGATTTCCAAATATTAATTTATCTAGTAGGGGTTTTATCATATTGACCATGATTTTAGAAAATATTTTGTACACAGAACTACATAGAATGATAGGGCAGTAGTCAGACATAGAAGTAGCATCATCCTTCTTAGGAACAAGAAAAATGTAAATCGAGTTCAATTGGTGAAGGATTATACCAGCTCCGAAGAAGTCTCTAGCAACAAGGAGGAGGTCATCAACTATAATATCCCAGAACTATTGAGAAAAGGCTAGAGGAAAGACGTCTAGGCCTGGTGCTTTGAAGGCTCCAAAGGAAAAGATAGCTGATTTAACCTCTTGCAAGAAAACCTTGCTTTCCAAAGAGTTAATGACCTCTTGGAGAATCAACTTAGGGATGACCTCCAATAGAGAGTTTAGATCATCGGGTGAGGGGTGTTGAAGTCTACCATCATTTTTTAAGAAGTATATGGCTTCTGATTCCAAGTCTTCATCTTTAGTGAGGAGGTCCTCGTTATCCTTAACAAGAGAGCAGATCATGTTTCTTCGTATATGCTTAAGTGTTGGATGGTGAAAGAACTTTGTATTCCTATCCCCTTCATTCAACCACTACACCCTAGAATTTTGTTTCTAGAAAATCTCCTCTTTTTTAGCAACTGAAAACCATTCATTTCTTAATTCTTTTTCTTTAACAAATTTTTCCTCATCAATAGCAACAACCTCCATCTTATCTTGGATAGATTTAAGCTCTTGGAGGATATTTTTCTTTGTCTAGAAGATATTTCCAAATGTTACTATGTTCCAACCTTGGAAATTATACCTTATTATTTTAAGTTTTTAAGCTATTTGAAACATAGAGGTACCTTGATATGAAAAATTCCACCACAACTTGATAAGTTCTTTGAAGTTCAGGTGCAGATTTCACATTATCTTGTATCTAAAGGGGAAGGGACTAGAATTCCTTTTTTCCTCCCAATTTAAAACCAAGGCACTGTGATCTCAGGTAGACCTTGGCAAAGTAGATAAATAAAGTTTGGCCAAAACATTCCAATCTCTGAAGATCAAAACTCTTTCCAATTTCACTTGGATAATATTTTGACTGTTACATCTATTTGACCAAGTGAATTTGGAACTTAAAAGTTCCACATCAAGAAGACCCTGATTGGAGATAAAACTAGAAAAATCAAACATACTATCAGAGAAGTCCTCTAAACCTCTGAGCTTTTCTTATTGGTAGAGGGGGTATCAAAGTCTCTAGCAAGCATCCACTTCACATTTAGGTTGTTAGATAGGAGTATAGACGATTAATCCCACAACTAATTCCTAGAAAACCTATAGTTAGGAGCATAAACAATGACAAGGTGTCACACCAACCCTATTCTACTATCTTCAAAAGAAACTTCTACATAGTTTTAGTTACGAAAACATCCCTTACCAGTCAATCTGTCTAGATTCTAGAGGGTAACAATTCCTCCTGAAGCTCCTTCAACATCACAAACACAGTAATGAGCTTTAGGAAGAAAAAAATTTCACCATCTTATGAAAAATATCCTTCCTCATTTTGGTCTCCTATATTAAGAGAACATCAATTTTTAGGTCAATAATAGAACTCTTGAGAATATGTTGTTTAAGAGAACTACTAAGTCCCCTAATGTTCCACGATAGAATCTTCATGACAAATATTAAGAGGGACCAGCAAAACCTTTCCCTAACCCAAGAGAAGGAGACTCCTTGATTATTTTTTTGATTTAAACCCATTTGAGAGACCCTCCAAGGTCCTATGCTTCCCTGAGGTGATATCTCATGTTGCTTCTATGAGTCTAACCTCCTTATTATTCGCTCTACCCACTTTTGAATCATTCCCCACATCCATTTTATTCTTCTTCTTGGATTTTCCAACCACCTGAGTCCAGGGGTCTTCATTAACCTCATTTGGAGGAGGTGAAGAAGGAGCCAACTTCGTAAAACCCAGGATAGCTAGCAACTCTTATATCTTCACATGTAATGAATCTTGAGGGGTTGAGTTCTCCTTGTTCAAAGAAACACATAGGTTTAGGCCTTTATCCAAAACTCCAAAATTAGTTGGAGAAAGAGGGCTCTCCCCCATGATAGGTTCACATTTGGAGGTGATTTGACCCATTAGAGAGGAGTGAGTAGCATCATCCAATGAGATAGGCTTGTCTCCCTTTGCTTCATCTCCCTTCTCAAGAAGCCCCTTTGAAATATCATCCCTACCCCCAACTAGGTTTGGGGAGTTAATAGGGGAAGAGAAAACTACAATCTCCTTAATTTTTTGGAGAGGCCCCTTCTTTCAAGTGTAACTGATATGGCTAAACTTTTAGCAAAGTAGACAATACAACCTTTCATTCTCATATTCCAGAACTTGGGTCCAAGACTTGAACTTAGACATCAAGATGATGGAAGTGGGAAGAACACTGCAAACAACAACGTTAACACAAATTATGGAAAATACAATTCTAGATCTTTGCGAAGTGACTTTTTCCACAGCCAACAGACTTTCGAAGGTGTTAGCAATCCCCTAGAAAACACCTTATTATTCCAAAACTCAAGGGGTAAGCTTGGAAGCCTAATCCAAGTAGGAGAAACATAGCCTAGGTTCGTCGAGGGGTCTAAGCTTGGTTTCCATTTACATAACACCCAAAAATTCTTAAAATTCTTGTCTAATGCCCAGGGACCTCCTGTAAGAATTGAGACTAGGTCTTCATGGTTGTTAAAGCTAAAAGGAAAAGGTCATTTGACATAGCACTCACACTAGCCTTGCATTTAAGAGTCCAAATAGCATCCATCAATTTGCAGCGTACCTAATCAATATCGGGCCTAAAGGGTAAGAACCTCCCAACCAATGACATTTGAAGGCTAGCAGCAGATTCATCCATTATTTTATCTAAGACAAACACTTCCAGACCCTCCACCGCACAACACTCCTTCATCTCAAAGGAGGAGAACAATTCCCTTTTAGAAACAGATGAGTTTCTCACCAGTTTGTCTGCATATGACTTTTGATTCGTTCTCAACAACGAGGAACCAACTTCATGATGAATACTGAAAATACAATCATCCCAAGAATTAACATCCACCACAAAATCTTTTGACCCCGAGGAGTGAGCAACTAGAGTCAAGGTGCCAACATTGCCACCTATCAAAGAGGACAAAGTCTTGGAAGAGGACACCAGTCGGGGCCCCCTACCTAGCTTCACCATGGCTAAACCAATAACACAGAAATTTGTAATAGAATAACTTAAATTTCTATTATTATATTGTCTATGTCATCAAAAACTTGCTAGTATCATATTTATTTCATTTCTTTGGATTTAGGCACATTACATTAAGATTACTAACTTTTTAGTTTTTCTAGCCATATGAGATTGCAACACACCACGCAAATTCTTGTGCAATGTTTTCCATGTAGATGTCCACACTAAGCATGTCACATAGATTCCCAAGATAAGTGTATTACATAGAAATCCATGCTAAGTGCATCACATACATTTATACACTAAGCACTAGTGTTCAATCCAACAAGCTCCAAATTTTAGTCACAAGTTCCCTTCTATTATGTTTTTCCAATTTTATTATCAAATTTTCATATTTGTAACTAGTTATTTTTTAGTAATTAACAATATTATCCTTCTTTTAACTTTTTTATCCTAGTTGAATAAACATTTATTTATCTAGCTAGAATACCTTCTAGGGTTAATTAGTTTAATATGTTCTAAAATAGTAGTAGATTAGTTTCCTTAAACTTAGAGAAAGCTAGTTAACCTAATTGTAGATTTATTGAGATCACTTGAAAGAAAAGGTAGTTATTCTTTGGCAGAGTCAAATTTCAATCTCTACATCTACTATCTCTCAACTTTTACCTTCCTAATGTATCTCTCTATTCAATACCTTTTTGTAAAAATACTTTTAAATCACCAAATAATAAATAAATAATTATTTATGGTCTAAATTTCACATGGACATCTTATTTTATCTACTCAATGATTTTTAAAGATCCATATATTTATCATCTATAAATAATTAAAGTATATCAAATCCATAAGACTAGAAAATTCAATAACACACCTAATCCTTGTAGTTTTAGGCCTTTCCAATATCTATAGTGTGGTATTCTACATTGCACCAAACCTAGTACAAGCTCTTAAATGTGATATATATTAAAGAGCTATGCTTATTAGAGTTTTTTTTATCTTATATATCTCATCAAAATAGCTTGTGAATATAGCTCATATGTGTTATGAAAGATTAAAGAGGTTCATATTAAGGAATATAAAGTTGCACATATCATGTGATACATATATAATTTTTTCTTCCTTATATGCATGGAAAAGGTATGTAGGTCTTGTTATCAACAACCAATATAATATGACTTTACTAAAAAAGGGTGTCTACTCATACATAAAGTATGGCTTGTTCAAGATCTATTATATATTTGTATTTATTGTTAGTTCTCATTTTAATAACCTAAAGAATCACCTTCCTTGACCCTAAAAATTTGAAGTAATAAAGGAATTACTCAATCCTATCAATTGGATTCTTAGCTACCACGATATAATCATGAATCATGTTTATTTATCTAGATCAACATAAATCATTAAACTTAAATATTAAATAATTATTTTTTTTAAATACAAACTTGCAATTTTAAATGTCAAATACATTTTTCACTATATTTAATTTTCTAAATTAACTTTTATTATTAAATTACCTAATCTCAATTATTATTTTAATTAAAATAAATTAATTGTACTTCCTTTATAAAAATATATTTTATTTTATTTTATTAAATTAACTTTAATTAAAAATTAATTTTCTTCTACAAATCTATCTAAATATGTCCATTTTATTTAAAAAATTATAAAGTAAATCCATTCTCACAAGCTAAAATTTAATCTATATTAGCTATTTTTCTACATTGGTAATCTTCAATGAATTTCAAATATATATATAAATTTATATATTTAAAAATAATAAATAATTTAGGATAAAATATAAACTATTTATATTTATATTGTTCAATACATATGTTTAAATTTATTTAAAATTAAATTAAAAATATATTTTAGTCAATAAGTCTTCTTTCTTTTTTTTTAAGTTGAGCAATTTTGAATGAATTCATTAAGGATTGGATCTTATTAAATGCAAGATCTGAATATCATAAAGGATGAGGCTACTTAGGATCATGCTCCAAATAATTTTGTTGGAATAGATATCCCTTAGAATCGAGGGGATTTCAACCTAAGACTTGTGCTTCTATATTTCAACCTAAGAGTCATGGTTAGGCCATATCAAATAACTAAATGCCCCAATATCATAAGGGATGGGGCTGAAATCATACCCCAAACAACTTTGGTGGAATAGATGTCCCTCAAAAGCAAGCAGATTTCAACCTTAGACTCGGACCCCCATATTTCAACCTAAGACTTGTATTCCCATATTTCAACCTAAGACTCTTGCTCCCATATTTCAATCTAAGATTTGTGTTTCCATATTTCAACCTAAGACTCATGCTCCCATATTTCAACCTAAAACTTATACTCCCATATCAAATAACTAAACCATGTAATATGTGTTTGATATAAATAGTAACATTTTGGTTGACTTCCTTGTCATATTTCAATCTTTTGAACAGTAAGTTCTCCGTAAAAGTTTGTTAGGCCTGCATATTATTTTGTATTTATAGAGGACTGTGGACCCTCGAAATATGTCCGGTGATGAAATTTCATTGAACCGCCGAAGTACGGTGTCAAATATCACCCTGAATAGTTAAAGCGTGCAGAGAGAAATGAATAATAAAACTGTGGCGTCCTTATCCTACAAATCATTCCTCTACTTGATTTGGAATTTATAGAGTTGAAATGGGCATCGCAGTTATCATCGTGCATTTTCATATAGTGACTCATAACAATGCAGATATTATTACCTTCCTTATCTCAAGAAAGATTTCATCCAACTCCCCACCTAAAATGAAATGCGTATGAAAATTGAAAGAAGTGTGATGGCATGCTTGGACTAAACCAAATAAAGACTAAACGTTGCTGAAAGTAGATTAATGCAGCCATTATTTTTGGAATGGACAATCATTTATAACCTCTCTCAGATAACATTCCTTAACAATGAGGAATAACTAATTGATAGCCTAAATTTAGCCGAGACCTGACCCTTGGAGCCAAAGGGAGTATCTAGAGTAAGTAACAAGCTTTTCTTCGTTTGTAACGACCATATTTGTAGTCTACGCTAACATTACTTCTACCAAGACAAATCCCCAACGGCTAGGCACCAACCCAGGGTATAATGGAAGATGAACTACTCCAACACTGCAAAATAGTGGAATAAGTAAACGGCAAATTTCACATTCTCTATGTATACCTGGGGTTGAGGCTGTGATGTAAGTGATAGTTAACTGTTAAAAGGTTTGAATAAGATTGTGAGCTATAACAAATCCCTGATGTCATGGGATGACATTAATTATTCAAGGTAAACAATTAGGAATTGATGGACTGTTTGGAGTTGTACATTAGAGAAGTTTGTATGTTTACTTAGTAAAAGCGGGTTTTATTGGGTGTTCTTATTAATATAAAAATTATCATTTTTTATTTAATTTTTTCAATTTTTTAGTGATTCAAAATATGTATTTGATAGTTTTTCAATTATCATGTTTCGGGTTCGACTCCACTTTCAGGGTTAAGAGGTGTGACCTCTTGCCGGTGGGGGATCTCATCCGTAGGGGACTTGTCTCGCCCTAACTCGCCTCAAGTACTCAAAGTAAGGGCTGTTGGACCGCTAGGCTGGGTCGCAGGGACACCCCTATAGTATCAAAAAAAAAAATTGAATTCTAAAAACTAAAAATGTACAATTAATAAATATATTTAATTTTAGATTTTAAATTTGAATAAATATATTTATATTATTTACAAACACAATATTTTTTTTCAACTTATATTAATCTTTATCTTGGAACCCGTTTTGTAGAGGTTTACAATAGCTTCATTTAACTTTCTCCCATTATAAATTGTGGATAAGCTCTCTTATTTATCCATGTACAAATAAAGGTATCCACTCTTGCCATACAAGTTTGTAAGTTTGAATTTTGACATAAATTTCAAGAAATAATAAATAAAGAGATCAATTACATAAATAGAGAAATTAATAATATAGTTGAAAAATGGTGATGTCATGATATTACTATTAGAGTTCAATTATGTAGTTTTTTAGTCAAATTCACTGACTCATATTTCATGAGTACCAGCTGGAAGGAACCCATCTCTCATGAGAATGAATGGTCCCCTTACCATTCATTGCATCTAGGTGATACAAGGGAGAAGCATCCGGATTTCGTGGCAAACCACCCATCCCAGTGCTACTCTAACTCAAGCGCACTTAACCATGTTGTTTCCCCAAAGTCAAGTTCACTTAGCTTGCTACCTTATTTACAAAACCTTTAGCAAGTATCATATCTTATGACATTAGTACACAGTTTTTGAATCAAATTTACTGACTCATATTTTATGAGCAGTAGCTTGAAGAAACCCATCTCTCATGAGAATGAAAGGTCCACTTAGCATTCAATGCATTTAGATGATACTCACAAGGATGAAGCATCAGGATTTCTGGCAGGTCACCCATCTCGTTACTACTCTGACTCAAACGCACTTAACCATTGAGTTTCTCCCAAGATCAAGTCCAATTAACTTGCTACCTTATTTACCAAACCTTTAACAAGTATCATGTCTTATGAACCTTAGAAGTATTTTTCACAATATGAAAAATTATAATATCAGTATCAACTGGTAAAAAATCTCAAATCTGTTTTTATACAGCTAAAATGCAGTCACCACAACATACAGGTTGCTCATGCGAAAAAGATCCCACGTAAATAGATGGATGCTAAATATAGTTAAGGCGTTTAAGCAGTTCGATGAAAACGGTAGGTACTTTCTTTTCCCTTTCTAGTTCCTACATTTTATATAAAATAAAATGGTCAACTGTTTCATAGCTAAGCAATTATGCAGGAGCAAACAGCTTGATAAGTCGATAGAAACAGAAGGGAGGTAGCTCTTCCGTGTGTGTAGAGGTGACGGTGGCATCATTTCAAGTTGTGAAATCCGTGGGCCCTGAATTTGATGTACAAGCAGTCTGATTTTGGATGTCCAAAGATTATCATCCACTACCATACCAACACGCAACCAGCTAAATACCACCCGTTTCCTCTCTCAGATCGTATCGTGTGAAATGAACAAAAGGGACGTGCCATCAGAAATTATGGTTATGATTAACTTAATTGATTACCTCCCACCCATTACAACACACCATGTATCTAAAATTTCCCTTAAAACTGCCCAAACGGTTACCTATGTTTTGTCTGTTTGGAGAATGGTCCATGTTTTGAATAGAGAAGCTAATGTGACGGCCTTATCATTTGTGGCCTCAACTGTTCAATTTACAGTAGTTGTACACCTCTCCAAACATTCATTTCATGCACTGTTTTGGTCTTAGAATTATAGTGCTAATCATTACTTTTGGAATATGTGTGCCTAAACAGTTCGAACCCCACTACTTGACAAAGATCATTGCAGAGAACTTTAGTTGTTGAGACAAAATGAATGAATCTGTACTTGAGAACATCGAAAAGACAAATAATGGCGATCCTGGTGATGTGAAAGAAGAATGTTCTGGGTCCAAAATGAGCCCCAGGGGTCACTGGAGACCAGCTGAAGATGAGAAGCTGAGAGAGCTTGTGCTTCAATATGGACCCCAGAACTGGAATTCTATTGCAGACAGACTCCATGGAAGATCAGGTACACTACTAATTCCATTCTTTCTTCTTTAACTCCTCTAACCCAATCATGTCTTGTTTTACACAGTTTCAGTTTCATAGATTCTGCAGATCCAATCTCGGTAAGCAAAGACTTAAATTTCTTTTTATCTAGGAACGCTTCGAAGCAACTTACAGCTCTCTCGCTTCAAAAACATCTAGGATCGAACAAACCCTAAATATATAAAGCAATTGATTAAACAATATGTGAATTTCTTCACTGGATCGAAATCTCTTTGTAATTTACACGATCTGGTGAACTTGCTCAGGGAGATGCAGTTAGCAGATAGTGTTTAAAATTTTCCAAATAGTTCTATACAGTCTTCTTGCGTTAAGATCAGCAAAATAAATTCAAGCTAAACTTTCAAGTACATAATTGGTTAAATAACACTTCTTCATTGGATCGAAATCTCTTGGCAATTTACAGTCTGGTGAGATTGCTCAGAGAGTCGAAGTTAGTAGATTGTGTTTAAAGTTTCCAAATAGTTCTAAACAGACTTCTTGTGTTAAGATGCAGCAAGATAAATTCAAGGTAAACTTTCCATGTACATAGTTTATGTCAACCCTTAGCAGATTCTGTTTGAGGTTTTCCATATAATTTTAGGTAGACTTTTGTGGTAAGATGCTACAAAATGAACTTGAGCTAGACATTCCATATACTAATATCTATCTCGACCATTAGCAGACTCTGTGTGAAGTTTCCAAGTAATTCTACATAAACTTCTTGTGTTGAAATGGAACAAAATAAATTTGAGCTAAGTTATTTTATCTCGATGATTGAGTGGGTTTACTAAATGGGTTCACTAAATTATTAATCTTTTTCTCGGCTATTTAAATTCATCACTAAGATGTTTCTTGTGCAGGGAAGAGTTGCAGGTTGCGATGGTTTAATCAGCTGGACCCACGAATAAACCGCCAACCGTTCACAGAAGAAGAAGAAGAGAGACTTTTGGCAGCACATAGATTGCACGGCAATAAATGGGCCATGATAGCTCGCCTCTTTCCAGGTAGAACAGACAATGCAGTAAAGAATCACTGGCACGTTATTATGGCACGAAAGCTTAGAGAAAGATCTCGAATCTACGGCAGACGAAGATCATCCACTTTGCTCAGAAAGGCTGCTGCAACAGCAAGGCACTCTGTAGACCACCATCACCATATTGGACAAACTTCTCTCAACAAATTTGTAGGTGGATATTATAAAGGAAAACCTTCTGACCTTATGTTCAATCCATGTGTCAAAACCCATTGTAGCCTGAGAGCCACAGACTCAAATTCAGAAATTAATGCACCAGGTAATCTTGGAACTAAATGTTTATATTATTATTCATCTCTACAATCTTGTTTAATTGTGATGGATTTCTGATTGATAGTAATTTGGCTAATTCATAATTCTCTCAGGTATTCAGTGCCTGGAAGGCAACGACTATAACAGCATAATCATGAGCAAATATAACTTTGAATCCACTCGACAATTCATAGACTATTTGTCTCCTGAACCCACCATGAGAACATTTTTCTCTTTATCAGGATCATCCCATCCTACAGTCCTCAATGGATCTGTAATTTCCAAGGCATCAGATTTAACTCAGCCTGGCAGGTCAGATATTTTTTGGCCACAACAAGTTGCACCAAGTTCAGATACTAGATTAACCAGTCAACATTTCAGATTACCACAATTTTATGATCATAATGGGGATACAGATCAGGGCCCAGCAGAAGCCAAACAAGGGGAAGGCACTTCAGAAGTGATAAAAGTAAGCAGTAGTAGGGGCTACCATCCTACAGTAGAACTACTGGGTACAAATTATTCTCACGAGTCTAACTGCACAACCTCCAGAAAAGCACAACTTGTGCCTTTCAATCAGCCTTTTAGTACAATACATAGCAGATCCATGGAAAACCAAGGACCACAACGTTCAATCACATATCCAGAATTAACAATGTTTGCTTCCCATCTAAGGAGATTGGATGTTGAGCAGTCAAGCACTAATTTCACAGGAGAGCAGGAGAGAGAATGTAACAACACAACTAACGTTCATTTCATAGATTTTTTAGGAGTGGGTGAATCTTAAATCAACTCCAAACAAATGAGAAGCTGTACATATTGTGGTAAAACTTAGTGTATATCTCTTTTGCCGCCAATCTCAAGCTGGTATGATCGAGTCCATGGTAGGCATGGCACGGGAAACTCAACCCATGAAAAACAAACATAAGCTGTGAAATATTCAATCAAACTCTCTTCTTGTTATGTTTTTATTAATGAATGACATGAAATGTCATGTAATTTCTGAAGCACAATATTCAAATTCTACAATGGTTTTATTTTTCTTTAACTGATTTTCGTTGCAATTAGGTGTGAGTCTACAGCTTAGATTTTAACCCTATCTTCTTTCCGAATTTTTGTACGAACAAGATGACGTTAGTGTAAACTTCATTCAGCTGATTTTTTCTGCATATCTGTATTCGAATTCAAAAGAAAACCGTGAATTACGAACATATAATTATCTACAATATCACCTGTTTGAAACTTTCAATTTTATTGTTTAGATCATAACAGCGACGGTTCCAGTCATTTGAAATCGAAAGGACTTTAATTATGACCATTTGCCTCAACTACACTTAAATGGACGATAATTACTATGATAGACTACTTGGTCGACCTAAGCGTAGGAGTAGCCCAGTAGGTATGCGTTGCAGCTAAACCTTTGAATTTTTTTATTTATTCTGACGTTGGGATGTTATCATGTATTGTTTTATTGAAATTAAGAATTCTTTAAAACTTATATTATTTTCCTACATGCAAGATTATATTCTCATACGGTACACTGCTATTTAGCTAAATACTCTTTAATCAAATTGTTTGGTGGTCTTATTACAATGGTGAACTTTGCATACTTATATAAGTTCACATTTAGTTTTTTTAAGGAATGTATTAAATGTAATAATACATCAACAAGTGGGATACTCTTGTATTCTATTTCTATTTATCTTTTATTTATCTTGTACTTACTCCCACACATATTCCATTTACTTGTCTTTATTACACTCTCATTCGTACTTACATACATTCTCTTCCTGCCTCAATATTGCCTTTTTATCTCTCTGAATTGTTTTCATGTTACAAGACATCCAAGAATCAAGCCAAAATTCAAATATTTAGATTTAATTTTTTACACTCTAACACCTTTTACTTATCATAAGTGAAGGAATAAAGCAAAGAGAGGAAAGAAAAACTAATAATAACAGTGATGAACAATGAAAGAGCTTCAACTCTATTTACATAAAAAACTTCTATCTCTTTCTATTGTGAACCAATCTAAGCAATTACACAATAGAATGCAAGAATAAAAAACAAGACCGATGCTCTTATTAGAAAAACAAAGTTACTGCTCTTAAAAATAGAACTATACTTGCAAAGGACAGAGCTACTACTCTTACATTAAAAACTAAATAAAACATATCTATCATTGTTGCAAAAAACAAAGCTAATGTTTTCTTCTACCTAAATTCTAGTATCAAGACATAATAACTCGGCCACAATAACCCTAGACACAATAACATCATCATAATAACCCAAGGGCAAAATAACCCAGGGTCATAATAACCCATTGACAGAATAACACATGGTCAAAATAACCCATGGACAGAATAACCCATGGTCCTTTCTCTATATTCTTACAGGGATATTTTGTCCATGGGTTATTCTGACCATGGGTTATTTTGGCTTGGGTTATTATGACCCTGGGTTATTTTGTCCTTGGGTTATTGTGACCAGGTTATTCTATCTAGGGTTATTTTGTCCGAGTTATTATGTCATGTAACCCTAAATTTTATGTTGCTTAAACACTCATACATATAGTGTAAATGTATTTCAAAACATAAATGGTCATATTTGAAAGTCTTTTGTGCATAGAATTATTGAGCATGGTTACGTATGGGTCTATGAAATAATAAATAAAATGAGGAAAGATGAAGATAAGGATAAGCTACTCATAAACAAAAGTCTACCATATTAATTGTTATAGTTGCACCCTATTTGATTGTTGGAAGATGAACATGTGATTACATTTATTTGGGTCATTGTGATTACATTTTCCAAAACTCCCCCTTAATCACAACTATCACATTTAGATTGCCCAAACAATCTTGTAGATACTCAAAGCTTTCTTTTCCTAATGGTTTGGTGAAAATATCTACACAGTGATCTTCATACCTACAATATTCTGAATAAATTTCTCCATTATTAATTAACTCTCTAATGAAATGCTATCTAGTGTCTATATACTTAGTCCTCTTGTGAAATATAGGATTCTTGGATAATACAACTGTTGAATTATTCTCACAAAAAACCTTTGTTGCTTCCTCTTGTTTATGTCTCAAATCTATCAACACTCTTTTCATCCAAATTGCCTCACATGCTGCTCCTATTGCTACTACATACTTTAATTCTACTACTGAAAAAGTGACAATTGGTTGTTTCTTGGATGCCCATGATACTACACCTATTCCAAAATGAAATACATAACCAAATGTACTCTTCCTATCAACAATGTTACTGAACTCATCCAACCTTGAATATTGAGTTCCATGATTTCTATTCCCACTTACATATCTCAAAATCCATTTTCCTGCATGCCAATGAGATTCTTTTGGAGACCATGAACCTTGAAATAAGACTCACACCATACATTATATCTAGCCTTATGGAAATCAATTATATTAAACTACCAATGAGTCTTTATAAAATGTTGGATCAACATTTGATCCCTTGTCATCTTTATTTAACTTTAAGCCTATCATAACTGGTGTTGGTGTTGACTTACAATTTATCATATTGACCCTTTTCAAAACATCATTTGCATATTTGACTTGTGAAATGAATATGTCATTTTCATTTTGATTCACCTCAATTCTAAGAAATACTTCATAAGACCCAAACTAGTCATTTCAAATTATTTTTCCATATCTCTTTTGAAGATGTCAATTAATAAATCACCTGCGAATATCAAGTCATCAATATACAAGCACATAATTAGAATTTGACCTTATTCATTCATATTTGTTTGCAATGTAGGATTTTTGTTGCACCTATTGAAGCTATTATGCAAGAGATAAGAATCAATTCTACTATACCATGCTCTAGGAGCTTGCTTGAGTGCATAGAGTTCTTTTTTAAGTTTTTAGATCTTTTCTTCATGGCCTAAAATCTCATATCCTAGTGGTTTCTCCACATATGCGTCTTCTTTTAACAAGTCATCTAAAAATATATATTTGACATCCGTTTGATATCCTAGCCACTTTTTTCTAAGCTGTAATTGCCAATATTGTTCTCACCATGTCCAAATGAGCTATTGGAGGAAATGTTTCATTGTAGTCAATTCCATGTTCTTTTGAATAGCCCTTTTCTACAAGTCTTGCTTTATGCTTACATTGGCGACCCACAAAGGATATGAAAATCACAGTAAAACTTATCCGGGAATTGGGCATTCCAGGGTGACTAATATCTCTTTATGGACATTCATTTACTTGTCAAACCAGGGAACGTATACTTTGAATGGAGCAGCACAATATATGCACTAAGAACTAGTTTCAGTCACAACTTAATAGAAATAAATGCTTGGAAAGAATTCTATCCTCCTTCTGAGGGAAGGTAATGCAAAACTGTAACTCAACCATGATTTGAAAACAAGCGGTAAGCATACTTGACTATTTGAGACACAAACTTTTGGTAGCCTTATGTTGCAGGAACAAGCACAGGGATGGATTCCTGATGCTGCAGAAACAATATAAGACTAAGTTTGTACGAAAACTTCAAAGATGAAATCTAACTGATGATCAACATAAAAAGAACAGCTAACTAACTAGCTACAGATACTTAATAAGTGGGCCCCTTAGCAAGCATCTCTGCGGTGCATAGGAGTGCTGAACTCAGAACTTCATCAGACTTTATTCATAAACTCAGAATGGTGTACATTGCTTTGTTGATATGAAAACTAACAACAAACTCTGTCTCTTATCATACAAATTCTGCTTTTGATTATTATCATATTGACTCTTACATGATATCTTCTATTTCCCTATCACTATGCTTCTATCTTACTTCTGACCATCCTCTTGCTCACTCGCGCAGGAGGAGCACTTATTTAAAAGTCAGGAGAACAACTAACTAACCCTAACAAAGAAAGACGTGGAAGTAAAATGTATCCCAAAATCAAGGAATAGACTTCATAAATGAATTTATCCATTCAACCCGATCCAGAGAGAATCTAGCGCTCCACTCTCTCCAGATTGACTGTCATTAAAAATATTTCCAACAGTTTCGATCAAAGAATCTTCGCCAAAGCTTCCTTGAAGTCATGCAGGAAATAGACTTTACTACAAGGCCGAGATCGGTTGCGCTTGACTCGATCAACTTTCTTCAACAACCTACAAAACACAAGGTAATAGATGCGAAAGAAAAGGCACATGGCACATACACAATATCCATTCATTAATCACATATTTAAATCTATTTCATCATTCAAAAACTATATGCGATATACCAGTCATTTAGGGAGTCAACGGGGTAATAAATATAGATAAGACAACCTGCGATGAGCTGCGAGGGATGTGAAAGTGTATTGCCCTACAGGGATAATATCTAATAAAAAGGTTTCAAGAGTTTAAAGCCAACCATGAATAAAGTAAAGTAAAGGTATTAAAAGTTCATTATGATATCCAAACTATGAGCACATTTTGGGCTCATCATTTGCCCCCTACTTAGCCCAATGCTAGTCCTCCAACATTAAATTTCCGAGTGGTCTCCGTGAAATCCATGGTTGTAGCACGAATCTGAAGTGGAGTTCCAAACTTGTAATAAAATCCTCTGTAAGTCTACCACCTTTCATACATAAGAGCTTCTGAATTGTCATTAAGATTTTTAGCTGGTAAGGATAAAGGGGCCACATTAACACAGGAGGTCTGAATGTCAATGGCAACCACAGTTCAAATCTCTTTTGAAGTCCCAACTGTATATATCTGCTTGATCGTT